>JAUKPQ010020458.1:0-34172 GCA_032273045.1 Chloridella minuta
ATCGTGATATATGGAGAATATCAAAAATCCCATATCATGATAACGAGTTCTTGTATGAAGTATCATACTCCGACGATACATCAGATATTCCCGTCGATCAGAGGGATAAAATATATTTGGAGATGTCCAATGTGTGGGCTAAAAATTCCTACTGTAAAAGAATGCAGGTTGGCTGTCTGATAGTAAAAGATAAATCAATCATATCCGATGGATATAATGGATCTCCGACAGGATTTCCAAATGTCTGTGAAAGCGAGGATAATGTGACACTTCCATACATTCTTCATGCGGAGGCTAATGCAATAACAAAATTAGCTAAAGGTACACAGAGCTCTCAGGGATCCACATTATATGTTACATTATCACCCTGCTTTGAATGCTCGAAGCTTATAATACAATCAGGTATAAAGAGAGTGATATTTACTGAGGTCTATAGGAAGCCTGAGTCGATATCATTTTTAGCTGAGGCTGGAATAGAAATTCTAAAAATAAGTAAATAAACCCTTAACACCTTTTAATAAACATGCAGCAAAAAGAAAAAAACATCCAGAGATTAGCTGAAGATTTCATACTAATTAGAGACGATAAAAGCTTTAAATTCCTATTCGAAAGATTAAGACCCGGTATAATGAATCATTGCTTTCTAATTTTGAAGGATCAGGAACTTGCAGAAGATTCGTTTCTTAATACGATGGCCAAGATATGGTTAAAGATAGATCAGTATAACGGTGAAAGAGGTAACTTTTCGACATGGTGTTATAATATAGCAAGAAATGAATCTCTTCTTCTAATGAAATCGAGAAAGCGATACTACAATCATAGCGACTCCGAACTCGAATATTTTTCATCCAAAAATACACTAGGCGATATTGGGGGTCAATACCTACTGGAGGAGGACCCATCCTATGCATTTTTTAATGAGGGATCAAATCTTGATGATGTTTATGAATCAGTACTTGATGAAATTAGAGATTTACCTGAATTATATCGTGATATTATGATCGATAGGGAAATCAATAATATGAAATATAAAGATATTGCTGAGAAATATGGGATTAAAAAGAGATCCATTGCTACCAGGATAAGAAGAGCTAGATGCAAGATAAGAAAAAAGATAGATGGAAACATTACCATAAATCACGAGTATAAAAAGTAAAATCTTATGTTTAGATTATTTAAAGTAATAAAGGAGATATCTCTTTATAGGGAATATGTTAAGACAATAAAAGCGGAAGAAATGAATTCTCCCCTGTGGGCAAGAAGGAATCTGAGAAGGGATTATCTTAATAGGATGTATACCGTTATCAATCTTCCTCCGCAAATTCTTTTATCTACAGATCTTCCTAAAGATGCCAGACCATCATTTGTTGTAAGTGAACTCAAACCAACCAACGAATATCTAAAATCATTAAATCTGGAGGAACTACTAACAATGTTTATAGAGCCTGTTCCTGGAACTGATGATGAATCATATTTAGCAGTATATCAATTCCTTTTCAGACATATTACATGGCTATGGATACTTAGATTTTTTGCGGAGATTGCTATCATAATAACTTTGATAGTTAAATTCGATTGGATAATAGGTCTTTTTTCATAAGCAATGGTTGAAGAAATAGCTAAAGTAAAGAAATCGATAGAGACTAAGCTTGAATTCTTCACTAATGATAATAAGTTTAATTTTCATGAAGAATCCCACGTATATCGATATGATGGCATTAAGTACGATTCAGTAACAACCTTTCTTAAAACATTTAAAACTCCATTCGATAGGGAATATTGGTCTAAAAGGAAAGCCCAAGAAAGAGGTGTGGATGTATCGATTGTACTTAATGAGTGGCAGGTTAAGGCTGATGTTGCAAACGACCTTGGTACAAGGGTTCATAAGTTTATAGAGGATTTTTGGAGCGGACTCAATCCAGAGATCCCTGCATATAATCCCGACGACGAATATTCAAAGAGAGTTAATAAATTTATCGATCTTTATAACAGAAAGCTTAAGGTATTCGTACCTCTCAAATCTGAGTTACGTATTTTTTCCAGAAAATGGAGACTTGCCGGAACTATAGATCAACCATTTCTTTTCTGGGACGAAAAAAGACAGAAAGTATTTCTTATAATCGGTGATTGGAAAACTAATGGGGATTTTAAGCATGACGATCATCCCAAGGGAAGATATAAGAAATTACTTAGACCATTCGGTCATCTGTATGAGAATCAACACAATGAGTACTCGATACAAATAAGCTTGTATAGGCTCATTTTGGAGGAGGAGCTTGGTATAGACACGGAAAGTGGATTTCTTTGCCATATAGGACCCGATAGTGATCCTAAAATATATCCGGCCAAGGATCTAAGAGAACCACTTAGAGCATATCTGGATCAAAATAGAAATAGTTTGGATATTTTTGATCTTGCATAGAAACAATTTGCACTTTAAACAATAGAAATATAAAAATAAATAGAAATTATGTCAACAAGTAAAAAACAATCAGAACCTATGTTACAGGATTTACCTGGTGGATCAACGGAAATAGATTTTAACACATCAGCAATGAACGATGTTTTAGATACCGGATTTTCTTATGATGAGGTATTGGTTAATCAGATTCAAGATCAAATTACAGCAAAAAAGGATGAGATCAAAACTAAGGTTTATGCGGTTTCTTGTACAGAAGACTTATTCTCTAAGTATGAGAAATTTATGACCGAAGACGCAGAATGGAATTCTACGGAAGCTTTAGGTATCGTTGAGGTAAACAAGCACATTCAGAAAATTAAAAAAGAGGGCATAAAGGATAATGTTGTCTATATGGGTGCTTTACCTTTGGAAGCGAGTCATTATTTTTTAAGCAAATCTAAGGGATCTGGTCTTGCTAGTGCTGAATCTTTCTTGAGATTATTCAAAGCTTTCGATCAGGCATTGTCTGATGCTAAGGAGGATGTTACTATAGTAAAAGAATTAGAAAAAAATCTAGCTGCTGCCATGCAGGGGATTTCTCTTGGATAATTCCGATAAAAATAAAGGAAAAGCTAGCAAATATGCTAGCTTTTTTTTTGTCTGTAATTTTTGTGGATATATAAAAAATAAAAAAAAGATTTATTATGAAAACAATCGAAAAAATCAAAGCCAATCATTGGGCTATCTCTCTTTCGCTTTTGCTGATTTTATTCCTTAGACAATGCGGGATAAACAATAGTATATCAAAAATAGAGAAACAAAATAAGACTCAGACTCTTTATATGGATTCAATATGTACTAAGGTCGAGCTAAAAAAAGCAATAGAAATAGAGGGACTGAAGGTTGAAAAAAGAATGATACAGTCAACCGACAGAAGAATCATGGATGTTAATCGTCAGTCAGAAATTGATGCTGAGATTAAAAAATTAGAAATTTCTAAATAATGCAAAAGAATACTACAAAATATTTCATAATAGGAACATTTGTTACCCTATATCTGCTAGTTTCGGTTATATCGACTATACACGTTATAGATTTCTTTAAGCTATCAAATCCCACATGGTTAGCAATAAGTTTAGCTATTGCATTTGAGGTTGGTGCAGCTGCTTCATTGGCTTCTATAATTACGCTAGATAAAATGAACAAGGGAATAGTATGGGGTCTTTTTATCATATTAACTCTCATGCAAGCAATGGGTAATACATATTATGCATATACTCATCTTGCTAATTTTCAGGGATGGATAGAGTTATTTGGATTAGCCGAAGAGGAGCTTATTTATCAAAAAAGAATGTTATCCATAGTCAGTGGAGCAGTCTTACCTATAGTTGCGCTTGGATTTATCAAATCTCTGGTTGATTATATAAAACCATCCGAAGAAAAAACCATCACTGATGAAGCTGATGATTATTTTGACGATCTGGTAGAATTGGAAGATGAATTAGTTACAGATACGGAGAATGGTAATGTAGAGGTAGAAGATTTACCAGTTAATATAGAAGAGACCCCGGATGAAGTACTGGAATTTCCTAGTCTTGATGCTGGATCTTCTAATAACACACAGAATGGAGAGACAATATTTAGAAGAAGGGAAAGTACATTTTACGACTCGGATCCTACAAAATTATAAAATAACCAATAAAAAGTGGCCGATACAGGAATACAGAATAATGACTTTGATGGAGGTAGCAGCTTTAATACCGGCAACGAGAGTCTTTTTATAGGGGGTAGCTCAGGATTTCCTCTTGATCCAACCTCGGGCGGTACCGGAGGATTTACTACCGAGTATATCAATATAGCTGAAACTGAGGACGAGCTTAAGAGAATACAGGCTACTTTCAAAAGGTTTAACGATCCGACGGAGCTAAGGTTTATAAAGGAATCTTTTGATGTAGTAAAACAGGATAAAACACTGGACATTCTCAATGTGGTTGATTTTTTTCACCCTCTTCAGAGTTTTTCTGATTACCAGAAACAAACAATGATAATTACTCCGAGGACTTCAGTTAATCTAGACCCATCATCATTTGTCAATACTAACGGAGAGGTATCTATGCTTATAGCTAGAGCTCATTATCTTCCCGAGACTCCGGAAGAAAGTAAGATTCTCTTCTGGGATTATAAAGGGGCTCAAAGAAATATAATGGGTGAACTCCTAATATTGACTGGGGCTGTAAAAGAGGGATATAATTGGAGGGGATGGGATGTTGATCCGTTTAGCACTTATGGTCACACTGGCGATGCAAATAGTGCATTGGGTGGATTTATATTTACTAATCCCACAGATTATAATATAAATCTAATAGTAATAACAGCAAACTAATATGGCAACTCAACCTATAATATGTCCCTATGATCCGGCGGAGGGATTCAGATTTTACCGAGGAAATTTAGTACTTGACAATGGCATGACTAATAATCCGCAGCCATATATGTTAATGAAGGACATCAACATTAATATTGAGAATTTCTCAAGAAGCAGAATAACATTAAAACCCGGTGCATGTTTTTTATTAAGCCAGACAGACATAGGAAATAGTGATGGCTACGTATCATTTATAGCGGTTAAGGCGGTATATGCTGATCTGACAGTTGAGTCTAAAAAATATATAAACTGGACATACTTAGGAAATACAAATTATATGGGAGAACTTATGGTTCTTACTGGACCTATGATATCATCTCTAAGTTCAACTCCGGTGGGATGGAATTTATCTAAGCCTGGTGTAACTTTTAACGATGGTGGAATAGTTTTTTGTAATCCTAGCTCTGATTTAACAGTTAAATTAGAAATAATGGTATGCAGATAATAAAATGAACATACCAAATAAATATATAGTAAAAGTTTCTTGTCCTTAGTTGGATATATAATCAGTAAAAAAAAAGTAAACCATGGACTTTATAAACCAAGTTAAAAAATTAAAAGAGCTAACGAAATCTCCTGAGGTTAAATCCTTATGTGAGAGCTTCCTTAACGGTGGATCCGTTTCTCAGGATGAATTGGTAGCTTCTATCAACGAACATAACATTTCCGATGTTGCTGAGACTACTCATGTAATCGGTAACCACATAGATGCTATAAGAAAAGAAGAGAGCGAGGTTTCTAAGAGATCAGCAGCTGCACTTATGGAATCATGGAGTGGATTAGGAAAATCAAATTCTTCAAATTCTGGATCTTATTCTGGTAAGAATTCTTCTGATGAGGCTGACAATTCAGCATCATTATTTGAGAGCATTTCCAAATTGGATTCTTCAGATCCTGTAACTAAATCATTCATTGAATCTCAAGGTGTTAAAAACCTTGGTGTAATGGAAGCTATAGCTAAGATTAAAACTACTTCGATTTATTCGTATCCTAAAGCTAAAATAGTTTGCGAGCAATATCAGAATCTTTTAGTTAATAAGGGTTTATCTGAATTTACTATTATTCATAACTTTATTGCTGAATTAGAATCTTTTAGCTGGGATAACTCAGTATTGCCTATATCGGAAGAACTTAAATCTAAAGCTACTAAATATTCTAGAGAAATAGAGGTTGCTAAAGTTTTAGAATCTATTAAAGGTAGCGGGAGTGCATCATTCTATTCTGAATTATCTGAAGCTTTAAATACATGGTTAGTTTCTGAAAATAAGTCAAACGGTCTTTTAGTTAAGAGCATATCTAAATGGAATTTCAATCCGGTAGTAAGAAACTTGGTTAATTTCTTAAATGCTAACGAAAGTAGAGATACTAAAAAATTGGACATCCCAGTAAATGCACAGGGAGAATCAAGTGTATCCAAAGTATATTCACCTGTATTATTTGAAAACGGTAAAACTTTCTTTTATATTGGTGGAGCAATTTTCGAAGCAACTGATAATGAATTAAGAAAACTTAATGATAAAGAGATTGGTGGACTTCCTTCTGATTATTTAAAATTAATAGAGACATCCAGAAAACAACATGTTGTTGTTAACGAGAACGGAATCTCAATTAAGTTTGGTAAGAAGATAGTTAGATTGGTGGAGGAGAACGAAGAGGTTTCTGTTTATCTAGGAAAGGATAAACTTAAATTCGGAAACATTGGTAATCTAGCTAAAATACTTGGTCTTGAATCTAGCTCTTATTTTGGAGTTAATGAAAGCGAAGTTGTTATTGATGCAATGACACTTTATACAAACTATTCGAATATCGTAGAATTAGATTTTGCTAAAGGAATTAATTCAAATATCTACGAAGGTGTAGGTGTTAATATATTCAAATGGAATAATCAGATCTATGTTCAGAAGATTAATGAAGGAATGAGAGAGAATTCACTATATAAAGTGAATGGAACTCAGGCAGTTTCAATGGTTAAGAATTATCTTAGATATGATATCTCTGAAGGATTAACAGAGTTTTTAGAAGGCGATCATAAAATAAAATCTGTTATGATAAATGACAGAGAGAAAGTTTTAGAAAACATTTCTAAAGTTGAGAGTGAACTTAATAAGCTTGATACATTGATTGAATCAAATTCAATCTACAAAGAATCAGCTCAGATAATTGCTGCTAAAGCAATGCTGGAAAAAGAACTTATCGTTCTTAGAGAAAAATGGAATCAAATAAATTCAGAATTATCTAATATCGAGTACAGTATAACAACTGCAGAGGAGCTTAATGTATTCGAGGACGAAAGATTTAATATAGGTGATTATATCAAAGTTAAAGAATCTGGCGAGACCGGTAAAATCATATCAGTTGATGGATCATCGGGAAGATACACTATACTTCTTGATAACGGTAAAACATCAGATTTCTTAGTTAATGATATTACTGATTTAGAGGAAGCTTTAAGTCAAGCAGCAGAAAAAAATGCTGATTCTGAACAGGAAGCTGAAGAAGGTGAGGAAGAAGTTAAAGAATCTAACAATTTAAACAAATCTACGTTAAGCATCGAGGAGCAAAAGAAATTACTTCAGGATTTTGCTGATGGACACTCTTTTTCTAAAGCACCAAGAGGAGAAGGCGATAAGGATATAACAATGGAACTTGATTCCCTTCATGGCTACAATATCACAATGAATGAGGCTAAGGATAAAGCAGAATTAGCTAAAGCACCTGGTAATAACAAGAAAGAAAAAGCTAAGATTGAAGGTGAAGATCTTTTGGATGACAATGCTCCTGAAACTAAAGACAAAACTGATTTTGAAGGTGAAGATGCTGATGGAAAGAATAAAGAAATTGGATACAACCTTAGAGAATCTGAGGATGAAGCTTTAGAGGAATCAGAGGATGATACTCTAGCAGAATCTGACGAGGTAAAAAAAAACTAAGCCGCAACTTTTATTTCGCTCCAAAGGCTGAAAATCAGAACAAACCGGGCGAACCTTTCGTACAATCTTCTGAAGGAAAACTTAGTAAAGCACCAGACGGTAAGAATATAATAGATAAGGAAGAGGAAGATTCGGAAGAATCTGAAGAATCCAAAGAATAATTTAAAGAATGTAGCTAATCGCTACATTCTTTTTTTATGAAATCTTTCCCCTATTTATAACTAAGATTATAAACCAAACTAATTAAACTTTAATGGCAAAAGAATATGTTAAGAACAGCGAATTATTGGCAGCTGTTATAGAATCTAAAAATGCTGGTAAGCTTACCCCTGCCACTATAGGTATGTTTAATTTGATGATATCAGGTATTGCCAAAAAAATGTCATATAAGGATCCTGAGGATAGAGAAGATTGCATGGCATTTGCCATGGAAGATCTTTGTAAATATTGGAATAGATTCAATCCTGAAAAATCAAATAACCCTTTTGCTTATTTTACACAGATAGCAAAGAATGGATTTGCTAAGGGATGGAAAAAATTACATCCGCCCAAGAATCCAAAAACAATACCTTTCAGTTATATTACGGGTGACGATAATTCATATAATATCTAATTACATATGACGGATATCAAGAAGGTAAAACCAAATGGAGAATATAGATCCGGAAAATATGAACCCAAGAATCCGGAAAAGTATATAGGTGATATACATAATATCATTTATAGATCATCGTGGGAATATCGTTTTTGCACATATTGCGATACCAATGATGCGATACTTAGATGGAGTTCTGAACCTGTTGCAATAGACTACTATAACCCTCTTGATAAAAAGGAGCATAAATATAATGTTGATTTTTATATAAAAGTACTTAAGGAGGATCAGCAGACCCAGGATTGGATAATAGAGATCAAGCCAGAAAATCAGACAAAAAAACCATTATATGAGGGTACAATGACCGTGGCTAAATTAAAATCATATAATAGAAATATGCAAATATGGATAACGAACCAGGCTAAATTTAAGGCTGCTCGGGAATGGGCGGAAAAGAGAGATTATAGATTTGGCGTTATTGATGAGAATTTCCTATTCAAAAGTAAATAATGTATACAGATTTAGTATTAGAATATAAAAATGATCCGAAGAATAAGGGAAATATCTATGATATAACCAATACCATATTTTTGGATAAGTATTTCAAAAACTCAAACCCTGATAAAAAATTCAAACCACCGTTTATATCCGGTGAGATATATTCTTTCAATTACACGACAGATAGTAAGATAACAGACAAAAGACCATTTATAGATAAAATGCCACTTGTCCTTTGTACCGATGTATTCGAGACCAAGGAAGCTGGACTTATAATAAAGGGAATAGATCTAATAACAGTTCCTCTAAGAAATAGAGTTGATATATTGGAAAGAGTATATGACAACTTTAATGAGCAAATAAAGAATAATGATAATTCGTATACTAAGGGAGGAACGAAATCGCCTATAAACCTGAAGGACAAGGTTCTTGTTAATCTATTTAGAGGAACCGGATATAACAAATCATTATTCGGATTTAAAGCTAAATTCATAAAAGAAACTAAAATTATAGATATAATCGACTGGACTAAGATACCATATCTGACAGTAAATTCTATAGATGGGTTGAATGTTCAGGAGATATATAAGGAATATCAATCGAAATTAATTTAAAAATATCGATAGAATGAATAAATCAATTTATTAAATGGCTGGTTTTGTAGACAATAATAACCCATCGCAGACTCCTGTAGTACAGAGAATCAGGGATTCCGTGAGAAAGCTTAGTACCTTTGGTATGAAGTATGATGACATGGTTATCCGTAATTCGCAAGCAGTTGGTGTTACCGAGGCAGCTTTCTTAAATAAGAACAAATCAAACGTCGAGGATGAGAGTATGCTATGGACTCTTGCCAAGCAGGATATTTCATCCAGACAGTTTATAGGGTACTTCGATAAGGACTATAAGGGAAAAAGAGATTTTCTTAGAAAGTTTTCTCTTAATCCTGAAATAGAATGGGTTTTGGATACCGTTTGCGACGAGGCTATTTCTTATGATTCATCAAACTTTTTTGCTTACCCTGATTTTATAGATCTTAGTGACGTTAATGATAAGCTCAGGGAGGAATTATATGACACATATAAGACCCTTTATGATACATGGGGATTCTCTGATGATATCACGGCATGGCAATATTTCAGACAATTTATAATAGATGGATTCTTAGCTTTCGAGATAATATATGACGATAAAGGTCAGAATATCATAGGATTCAAGGAGCTTGATGCTATTACACTTATTCCTAGCGTCGAGAAGCAGATAGACGGGAGCTTTATGAGTACCTGGACTCAATATCCACAGGATCCTAAAAAGAAAAGAGTATTATACGAGCCCCAAATTATATACATTTCATATGCTAAGGGTAATTCAATATCTAGGATAAGCTATATCGAAAGATTGATTAGACCATATAATATTCTTAGGATAATGGAATATACCAGGGTAATCTGGTCTGTCATGAATGCTTCATTTAAGCTTAAAATGACAGTTCCTATTGGTTCGAAATCCCAACAAAAGGGTATGCAGACTCTTGGTGAGTTAATGAGCATCTATAAGGAAGACATTGAGCTTAATGACGAAAGTGGTGAATTAACGATAGATGGAAGACCAAAGATACAGTTCTATAAGAATTATCTGATGCCATCAGGTGTAAATGGAACCCCTTCGATAGAACCAATAACAACGGATGGTCCTAATTTGAATGATCCTCAACCTCTAGCTTATTTCTTTGATAAATTTATACTGGAATCTAAAGTTCCCCCATCAAGATTCCATAATCCTGACGGAGGTAGCACATCTCCATATTCAAATGGTGCTGAGGGATTAGATAAGGAGGAAATAAGATTCTCTAAATTTATAGCCAGATTAAGATCTGTTTTTCAGGAGATAATGGTTAAACCACTTTGGATACAAATGGCAAAGAAATATCCCAAATTGGAGGACGACTTTATGTTTAAGAGTCAATTGGGATTAGATTATTTTTCTGATAATCCATTTAAACTTAATCAGGAAATGGAGATGATGAATAAGAGGAAGGATGGGATAACAGCGATGGGTGGATTAGTTGGAGACGAAGAAAAACCATATTTTTCTAATGCTTTCCTTATTGAGACTTTCCTAGGTATGTCTAAACAGGACATAGATGCTAATAAAGAAGCTATCGAAAGAAAGGCAAAAGAGAAGAAAAAGGCAGAAGGGAAAGAAGCAGGGGAGAAAAAAGAGGGTGAAGAAGCACCCGAAGTAACACTATAATAAGATGGCAGGATTTTTAGATTTTTTAAAACCGAATCAATCTGCACTGGGTAACATATTAAAAAACCTAGGCAACATATCAAAATTTGGTATGCAGTATGATGATATGGTTGTGCGAAACTCACAAGCCATTGGTAAGACTGAGGGATTTTTTTATAATCAGGATGGAAACGGATTTACAGAGAATGATGCATTTTATTGGACAGCTTCATATCAGGACACAAAGGTAAGAAAATATATTGCTTATTTCGATAGAGATTATATCGATAAAAGAAACTATCTAAGAAAGTTTTCCTTAAATGGTGAGATTGAATTTATACTTGATACCATTACCGATGAGGCGATTACTTATGACGATAGAAATTATTTTGCGCAGCCTTCGTTTATAAACATAGATCTTAAGGATAAGATTAAGGATAAGCTGGCTTCACATTACAATAGACTTTATAATGTGTTTGGATTTCAGAATAGCGTTCTTGGCTGGCAATATTTCAGACAATTCTTAATAGATGGATTTCTTGCATTTGAATTGATCTATGATAATAAGGGTAAGGAAATTATAGGATTCAAGGAATTGGATCCAGCATCACTACAACCCGTTGTTGAAAAGGTTGGTGAAAATGAGCATAAGCAATTCTGGATTCAGTATCCAAAGAATCCACAGATGACAAGAAAACTTACCAATGAGCAGGTTATCTACATATCATATGCTAAAGGTAATAGTATATCAAGGGTTAGCTATATCGAAAGACTAGTAAGATCATATAATATATTGAGAATAATGGAAAATTCCAGAGTTATCTGGAATGTTATGAACGCTTCATATAGATTGAAATTCATTATACCGATTGGTACACAATCACCTCAGAAAGCAATGCAGACTTTAGGTCAGTTAATGGCAAACTACAAGGAGGATATTAATATTAATGACTCCTCTGGTGAATTAACTATAAACGGTAGACCCAAAGTGCAATTCTATAAGAACTATCTATTTCCTGAGAAGGATGGGGTATCACCTGAGATATCGTCTCTTAATTCGAGTGGTCCTGATTTTAATGTCATGGAGAATGTACTATACTTCTTCAATAAATTAAAGATGGATTCCAAAATACCGTATGCTAGATTTGCATCAAAAAGTGGAACCCCTGCAACATACCAGGTATCAATAGATCAATTGGAGAGGGATGAGATTAGATTTGAAAAATTTCTTAGAAGACTAAGGTCTATATTCCAGGAACTTCTAGTGAAGCCACTTTATATACAGATGTGTCTTGATCACCCTGAATTATCGAGAGATAAAAGTTTCAAAGCCAATATCGGTCTTAATTATCATAGAGATAGCGAATTCGAGGAAATGGTTGAGATGTCTGGTTATGCTAAAAGAAGTGAATTTATCAAGGGACTTGAAGAATTGAAAGTAAAGGTTGGTGAGGAAGATAAAGCTTATTTCGACCCCGATTTTCTAGTTCAAAGATTTCTAGGTCTTAATCCAGACCAAATCAAGATGAACGAGAAATATAAAGAGAAAGAAGCAAAGGCAGCAGCACCAGCTGAAGGCGAAGCAGCACCAGCTGAAGGCGAAGCAGCACCAGCTGAAGGTGAAGAAAAAGCTCCTGAAGTAACATTATAATTAAACACTCTAAATTCCAACATTGAATGGGATTAAACATACAAGAAAAATTTCTAAAATCAAAAATCCTGGTAATTGGCGATATAATGTTGGATCATTATATAATCGGATCTGTTACTAGAATTTCACCCGAAGCACCGGTTCCTGTACTACTTAAGGAATCAGAACACTATTATCTGGGCGGTGCAGGAAATGTATTTTCAAATGTTCATACTCTAGGCGGATGTGGCGATATATTATCTGTTATAGGAGACGATATGTCTGGAGAGATAGTAATGAATATGATTAAACCCAAATCTAATCTGAGTAATCTCGTAAAATCTGAATCAAGAAAGACCACATGTAAATCAAGATATATTGGTAATTCGCATCAGTTACTTAGAGTTGATGATGAGACCTGTGATAATATAGATTCCGATACTGCTAACTTATTCATGGAGAGACTTGAGTGCATAATTGATATGTACGATTGCTTAATAATAGAGGACTATAATAAAGGCGTATTAACACCGGATATAATAAGAAGATCCATATCGATAGCACGAAGCAAGAATAAAATTGTTATAGTGGATCCCAAGATTAGAAACATAGAATGCTATTCCGGATGCACTGTTTTAAAACCAAATTTTTCCGAATTTTGCTCGATTGTAGACGAGAGACTTGATATATCGGATACCCCACTCTTGGTTGAAAAAGCAAGAAAGGTTATAGATAGAATGTCGATACAGGGTATCCTGATAACATTATCTGATAAGGGTATGTTATATGTTGATTCTGAAAATTACCATCATAGCCAGGGATATCCTATTAATGTTTCGGATGTTTCTGGAGCTGGAGATACAGTTACCGCCATGTTTGCTCTTTCAACATGTGCTGGAATTAGTATAGCCGACACTTTATCGCTTTGTAATATAGCTGGCTCAATAGCATGCTCACAGATAGGAGCAGTTTCCGTCAATATCTCCGACGTTCTGAAAAACCAATATTTTAAATTCTAGGGTAGAATTATTTTTTTAAAGCGGATTAGTTTATTATATTTGTGAAAAATAAACTACCATGATAGAAGAATTAAGACTATTTAAAAATCTAGAACAGCTTACTGGTGAGGGATCACAGAAAGCAAAACAATTACTAATCAAAGAAAATCTGAATGATCGATTTTCTTATATGCTTGACATTTGTTACAATCCATTTGTTACAACTAAGCTTCATAGGATAAGCTTTAACGAGCATTTATCAGATAATAATCATAACCACTGGGAAGATTTCAGAAAGCTAGTAGAAGAGCTTAAAAGCGCACCTGCAGCAAACGATTTATTAAGGGGAAGAGCAAACACTTTAATTTCTCAAAAGATCTCCGATAATCCGGATGAGGATTCGGATTTAAGAAACATTCTTATGAAGATTCTCACCAAAAGAATGAACATAGGAATAGGTGCTAAATTAATCAACAAGGCGGTTGGCCGTGATCTTATACCAGATCCATCTTTAATGCTAGCAACTGACGATCATTCAACCATCGATAAATGGAAAAAAATATACTGTGAGGAAAAGTATGATGGGGTTAGAGTGATTGCACTATATAAAGGTGGTGAATTCTCATTTTTTACTCGTGCATTCAATGAACTTGATGCCAGCTGTTTCCCTAAGATAACCTTCGATCTTAAAACATGCATGATAAACAGCGGATTACATGGCGACTGGTTTTTCGATGGCGAATTAACGGATCTAAATAGAAAATCAGTTAGCGGTAAGGTTACCCAGATTTTAAGGGGCACTGTCGATTCATCAATTGAAGCTGGATTATTATTCAATGTTTTTGATTTCGAAGAAGCATCTAGTTTAGAAAGAGGATCTGGCGTTATTGATTATCCGACAAGAAGATCAACACTGGAAACTATAATGAAATGCATCGGAGAAGATTCACCGGTAAAGCTTGCTCAGATGTGGGAGCTTTCAGATCCTAGTGAGGTAACTGAGATCTATAAAAGAATTGTTGATATTGGCGGTGAGGGGGTAATTTGTAAGGATGATGGCATATATGAATGCAAAAGATCGAAATCATGGGTGAAATTCAAAGAGGTCAGCGATTGTGATTTAGAAATAACAGGATGGTATCCGGGAGAGGGTAAAAGAGAGGGGTTCATTGGTGGATTCATTCTTACCGATAAATCGAAAACGCTGAATGTTAGAGTTGGTGCAGGATTTACTGATAACGATCTAAGAACTCTTAGTGCAGATGCTGACTCACACATAGGAAAAATAGCTGCAGTACAGTATAATGTTACTATAACGGATAAGCATGGTAACAGATCTTTATTTCTTCCTCGATTCATAGAGATAAGAAATGACAAGGATTCTGCTGATGATTTTTCATCCAAATTTTAAGAAACAAGATTCAAATTAGCAACTAAAAAAGAGTATGATACAAGAATTATTAACAGAGAAACTTAGACCGAAAGAGCTGAGACATATGATTCTCCCGAAGAGAATATCAAACATATTCGAAAACGGATTAAATCAGAATGTCCTTTTAAGCGGTCCTCCTGGATGTGGAAAGACCACATTGGCTAAAATATTAGCAGCACCATATCCCCATATTTTCATTAATGGATCTGATGAGAGCTCGGTAGATACTATCAGGGTAAAAATAAACGACTTTTGCTCAACCATTTCAGTTATGGACGGTAAATCTTCCAAGAAGGTTGTCATATTGGATGAGTTTGATGGGGTATCTGACCAGTTCCATAAGGCACTAAGAGGAACAATCGAAAAGTTTGCTAGCAACACTAGATTTGTTGCAACATGTAACTATATCAATAAGGTCCCCGATGCTATTCAGAGCAGATTCGAGGTTATTGATTTCAATCCAGTTAGCAGCGAGGAGGAAGATCTATTAAAAACAGAGTGGAATAAGAGGGTAACATTAATACTTAGCAAACTGGGTATTCAGATTGACGAGACCTCACTTTCGGAATTTCAGAGAAACTATTATCCTGATTTTAGGTCAGCATTGAATAGAATTCAAACATGGAGCATTGAGGGTACAAAGATTATTGACTCAAACAAGATTAATGAATTTGGTTGGTCTTATGAGGAATTATATAATCTGATAGTTACATCGAAGGACCCTGTAAAAAATTACCAGAGTATAGTTAGCGAATACCAAGGAAAGGTTGATGAAGTGATGTCAGCTTTGGGGAGTGAGTTCATAGACTGGATAATAGACAATAAACCGGAGTTAAGAAAAATAATTCCTGGTGCTATAGTGCTTGTTGCTGATCATCAGTCCCAAAGGAATCAAGTTATTGATCCGATGGTATCCCTGCTGTCTCTAATATTCCAGATACAAAAACTGGTTGATTAATGGAAAATTATAAGAGAATAATCCTGGTAGGTAAGGGCGGATCCGGTAAGGATTATGCTAGAAAACTATTGGAGGATGATGGATTTAGATATTGTGTTTCCCATACGACGAGGCCACCGAGAGATGGGGAGGTTAATGGCAAGGATTACTATTTTATAAGCAGAGATGCTGCTGCTCATCAATTTGAAGCTAATGATCTTTTTTATGAGTATGTGATATTTAATGGATGGGTTTATGGAACAACGAAGGAGGAGTTTAATAAATCGAATCTATTTATAATGACTCCATCCGGTATATCTAAGGTAAAGCCTTCTGATAGAAATGAATCATTTATAATATATTTTGATATAGATTCCTCGACGAGAAGAAATAGACTTCTATTAAGAAGAGATGCTGATAATGTTAATAGAAGAATAGAAGCTGATGAGAAGGACTTCGAAAACTTTACAGATTTTGATCATAGAATAGAGGATCCCAATTTTGACATGTCCGATATTAAAATGGGTAATTATAAAATAGTAACGACAGAATATTAAGAGATATGATCAATATTTTAGTAGATGGTAACTATATTTTCCATAAAACTTTCGGAGTTTTTGGAGGATATGGTAATGTAGATCCTGGTAAAGTGCTGAAGGATAAAAATGAACAGGGTGCTTTTATAAGAAAAGTCTCCACTGATCTTTGTTCCTCGTTAAAGATGATACCACAAGGTGGTAGATTAGTTTTTACTGCAGACAGTAGAAGCTGGAGAAAGGATGTTGAAATAGAGGATGGTGGATATAAATCTGGAAGGGTTAAGGATGAAAATGTCGATTGGTCCATATTTTTCGATCTTATGCAGTCCTTTGGATCACATCTGGAGAAGATGGGATTTATATTTTCGAAGGTTGAAGGAGCCGAAGGTGACGATTTACTTATGTATTGGTCTGATTATTTTAATGCTAAAGGTGAAAATTGTATTATAATAACCGGTGATAAAGATTTACATCAATTAGCCAAAGTATCAACAGGTGCATGGACAGCTATATGGAATAATAATTCCAAGAAGAATATGATATCTGTTCCGAGAGGATGGAAAGAAACGTGGCTGGAGAAGAATGAATCTGTTAATATTTTCAATATGGCATCAACGATATCACCGGAGAAGGAGAGATTTAAGGACTTCCTGAAAAAGGTACAAATAGAGGACATAGAAAGTAAACCTTTTATATTCAATAAAATACTCATCGGAGATAAAGGTGATTCAGTTCCTAGTGTTTGGTCATATGAGCAAAACGGTAAAGCCGTAAATTTTACTCAGAGAAAAGCTGATACAGTATATGAGGCATTTCTCGAATCCGAATGGTGCGACGAGTCATTTTCAACACTTGTTAATTCTTCCGAAAGCGACGAATTTTTAAATTGGTTAAGCGGGTTAGTAATTAGAACTTCAAAAGGAGTTGATAGCACAGAGAATAGAAATAAGGCTAAATCAAATATACTTAGAAATTTTAAACTGATGTGGCTGGATTCATCCATGATACCTACGTTCGTTGCCAATGGTTGCAATGATGAGATAAGTAGAGGTATGGCAATGGAAAAAAAATCTGTAACACTGGACCGTATCAAGATATTGGAAGGAACTGAGTGGGTTACCACTGGATATCAGCCTAAGGGATTCGATCCATTTGAACACTTTCTAAAATAATAGCAAATGCAACTATTTGATATCGTAAAAAATATATTTTCCACAAATACCAAGACGTGGAAAACTGTGGGAAAAATAGACAAATCCAGAAATTTCTTTATGATAAATAGGATAATGTCTATCCAATTTCCTATACAAGCTAATCAATTCAATAAGCTAAAAGTATCTCCCCCGCCGGTGGTTGATTGGTGGAGAGATACTTTATCACATAGATTTAGTAAACCCCCAACTTGGATCTATACAAAGACCAAGAAGGTTGAAAAAGTTGAGAAGGATGATTCACTAAAGGATTATCCGGAAATAGAAAGCTTTATAAGAGAAAAATATAAAGTAACAAAAAGAGATCTTGCGCAGATAAAAAAATTCTATCCGGATAGATACCAGAGATGGATCATTGATGTCAGCGAACAGGTTGGTATCCAAAAATAGAGATATATAGAAAGATGAGAAAAGAAAACAATAAACTTATAGATAAGGTGATTAGCAGTTTGGACTGGGACTCTATTTATGAGGTTAATAAATGCTTTAAGCATGGGGTTGGCGACGGTATTTCTGCAATACCAGGTCTCAAAAGAAAACCATTCTCTGATGGAATAACTAAGCTGGATATAAAAAATGAGCTAAAGAGCCTATTAAAATATGTCATCGATAATGACCTGAGCGAGTTGATATACGGATATTGGATGATATTCTGGACAAATGCACAATGGTCTGAGGAATATCTTAACAAACTGAAAGAACAGATGGAAGACGAGGACGAGGAGGATATGGATAATATTATACTTGATTCAACACTGGAGGTCATATATTCACCACAGAGAATATGCGCTATCGAAAATTCATTACTTAAAGAGGTTAAGAGCGAGGATTCTGATGAGATAAAACTTGAAATGATGTTAACAAAAGCATTAGCGAAGGAACAGTATGAATTAGCTTCAAAAATCAGGGATGTTATAAAGTTACAAAATAACAACGAGTAATCGGATACATACAGTAATGAAATATGTAAAATCTATAAACGAATTTGATTCCAATGCCTTTGGCGATAGCTATGGGTACGGAAGTGCTAATGGTGTATTTAAAATAAACTATAAGCCGTTTGCGGATCTCTCTGTTTCTGTAGGACCGGATCCAAATATAGATAGAACTGTAAAAGGATCTGAGTTTCAATTGGGCGACGTTGTTATAGGACAACCCTTGGATTCGAAAAGAAAAGTTATTGGTGTTATTGTTAGATCATTCAGAAATCCCGATAATAAAGCATATAGATATTTCATTCAGGTTTACAATAAAGGTAAAAAGACCGAAAGAGTGATCGAAATAAAATCAAATACCGTAGAATTTGCAGAAGGTGGAGATCATGGTAATGCAGAAACTGTATCTAAATATAAAAATAATACAGTAGCGAGTTCTGCATTCAATTCTAAGACAGTATATAGCTCAAGCGAGCTTGGATTAGAAACTACAGGAGGATAACATATTAGGGAACTAATTCCCATAATTAGGATACAAAGAATAAACGTATCCAATGATATCCGGTAATAATCAACCCAATATTTCTTATTTAGGACTTCCGAAGGGAAGCATAAATGGTGAGTTTACTATATCCTCTTATTCGGATATTCTATCCCTCATATTAGACGTCTGTATTGTAAATTCATCAATATCATCAAAAGTTATATGCTTGGATATAAACGAGCTTGATTTGAGCACCGATTTTTTTCTTGATACAATAGAGGAAGAAAATCCGGAGATATCATCAAGAATAAATGATATTAACTCTTTAATAAATAAGAAGGACCTCAGAATATGTTTTTTTATAGGTAAGGACTACTTTTTAGGAAGCCAATTAGAACCGGTAAAGGAAAATACAATAAGGTTGCTTAATATACTGTCGTCCATACTGGATCTACTTGGTGTAAATTACCCATCAATAATAGTTAGAGTAGGATCAGCCTACGGTAACAGAAGAAACACCATGAAATCATTCTGTGATAGGGTTACACTTCTGAATAAAACTACAGCGGAAAAACTCTGTGTAACCAATGATGAGAAACCAAGCCTATTTTCAATAACAGATTTGTTGGCAGGTATCTATTACGAATCAGGTATCCCTTTATGTTTCAGATCTTTACCTCATCAATTTAATGCTGGTGGACTTAGCATAAGAGAAGCACTGTTTTTAGCTAGTTCCACATGGAAAAGCGGATCTAGACCTTTTTTCATACACGGTGAGTCATCAGATATAGATTCTCATGGTATTTCAATTAGTCCTATACCGGCAAACAAATTAACGAGAAGAATACCAACATTTGGTCTTGATTGCGATATAATAATAGATTCCTCAGGTAGAGAATTAACTTATATAGACTATATCAAAAATCAGAAATCCCTTCCGCCAGTAGTAATAAACAAAATCAGCAAGAAATAATTTTTTTATTTCGCTGCTTTTTATTAGATTTGTAAAAAATAAAGCTATGTTTAAAAAAGAAGTTATACAGAAATTTTTATATTTCGATGTTGAGACTGCTGGGATATTCCCTACTTTATCAGATTTAGAATCGAGTAACACTAGGCTTTTCTCGATGTGGAAAAAACGGGAGGATTATTACAGAGGCGCATATCCGCTATTAGCTGATGCAACATCGGATGTAATATACAAGCAGAAGGCTGGGCTGGAACCCGAATTCTCAAGAGTTGTCTGTGTTTCATTTGGAACATTCGATGACGACGGTGAGCAGAAGTTTATGTCATTCTCAGGTAGCGACGAAATTGAGATTCTAACTAAAACTAATAAGGTACTCAATAATGCAATGGCAAAGAATTGGAAACTTTGCGGACATAATATTAAAGGATTTGATGTACCCTGCTTAGGCAAGAGAATGATCTATAATGGAATAAATCCTTCGGGTAACATACAGATCTGGGATAAGAAGCCATGGGAGGTTCCGTATATGGACACGTCCGAAATTTTTGCATTTGGTAGCTGGATCCAACAAAAGTATCTTAGCCTGGATTTACTCACGTGCTCTCTTGGAATAGATTCCCCGAAGGGTGATCTTGATGGATCCAAAGTAAATGATACTTTCTGGATAGAAAGAGATTATGATAAAATATCAGCATACTGTGAAGCTGACGTAAGAGCGGTGATGTTAGTGATGGAAAAAATATGCTTCTAGAATAAATATCGCAAACACCAAATACATTAAAAGCTTTCCTGGATATATAAAGGAAAGCTTTTTTAGTGAACGAGGTATTACATTTTACAGATTTTTTAAAAACAAAGGGGATTTCTCTTAATGAAAGGGAAATAAGCCCCTTTTATCATGATGTCCTTAATCCTGTATTCTGGACAAAGAAGAAGGACCGTGATGGCGAAGAAAAATGGGTATTTGATCAGAGGGTCAGAAGAAAACTACTCAGAATAGCAAAGGAATTCTTTTCCAAATTCTCGGACATACTCAAAGAAAAGAATATAGTCGATATTCAACTTACTGGATCTTTATCAAATTTCAACTACACTAATTTCTCTGATCTTGATGTACATATTATAGTTGATCTGAAGGGAATAGACGATGACAATCCCCAGATATTAAAACTTGCAATAGATGGAATAAGATTCGCATGGAATCTTAGACATGATATAGTTATAAGAGGATATGACGTGGAACTATATGTTCAGAATGTGGAAGAACCACATACAGCTTCAGCTCTATTTTCACTTTTAAATAACGAATGGATAAAAAAGCCGGTTTATGATCCGCCATCGGTCGATGAGCGAGACGTTGATAAGAAATATGACGGTATAGTATCAGATATAGAGAATCTACATACAAGATTAATGGTATCTGCTGATTTGCCAACAAATGCAAGACAACTTTATAAAAGATGTGTTAAGTTGAAAGACAAGATACAGAAGATGAGAAAGGAAGGATTAGCTAAAGGAGGTGAAATGTCCATCGGTAATCTTGCATTTAAAAAGCTAAGAAACGAGGGATATATAGAGAAATTGATAGATATCATATCAAAGTCATACGATAAGATTTACACGGAAAAATAAGTTAAATAATGATAATATTATTACCAAAGAAAACTGTATATAACATAGGAGAGGATTTCCCATTCCTTACCATACCTCTAGGTATGGAAGGAGCTGAGAGCGCTTCATTTGAAGACTTTCAGTGGTGGGCAGAATCATCAAAATTCCAAAACTGGTTAAAAGCTAATCCTAGACAATGGGTGGCTGATTCTGAAGATTTTAGTAAATACGGAAGCGTGGAACAATATCTTCGTGAATGTTATGGATATGAAATAGATGATATAAATAACGTCGATGTTTCAATCGACGAAAAAACTGGGGTAGTTTCATTTTCAGAGTTTTCTAAATTAAATGAGGATGGACCCGCTAAAGCCGCTGCTGGTGACGATGATGTACAAAGACAAGCCATTAAATTTCACTTCGCTTATAATAAATTAAGAGCTGAAGGTAAGCTTGATGAGACATTGACTGCATCTGAAATTCCTGCTGGATCTGATAAAGCAATCTTTATTTGCGGCGAGGATCCTAATACCAAGGAAAATATACAGGAGACATTAAAGGCTCTTAGAGCTACTGGATTCGGTCAACAATCGTCTCAATCAAAAATAGCTCTTGTTAAGATATCGGAAATGGTTCCAGGAGGACCTATTGGTGAGGAGGAAACGACAGAGAGTCTAACACAGAAAATAGTTCAGGATGCCACAGTACTTGCTGCAATGGGAGGAGCTGGTGTAGTTCTATATGGTACTCTTAAGTATGCAGGTGGAGCATTTGTTGGACGAAAGCTATTAAAATCGATATCAGGATTTAGCCCTGCAGCTAGAGCAGCAGCAGAGGGTGCTAGATTAATTAAGACCGCAGAAACAGCTACAAAAGTAGCAGCGGAAGCTACAAAAGCCGCTAAGACAGCTGCTGAAATAGCCGAAGCAGCTAGATTAACACAAGTGGCTAAGGATGCAACACAAGCAGCTGAAGCAGCAAAATTAGCAGCTGAAGCTGAAAAAGCCGCTAAATGGACAACAAAGTTTAAAGCGGGTACAACATCAACTATTAAAAGTTTATGGAGTGGTGCAAAGGAAATGGCGCTTCTTAAAAATACGAGAATCATCGGATCAGCTATAGGAAGAGGAGTAAGAGGGGCAAAATCAGCATACACATTGGGTAAGGTTGGTGTAGGTGGAACTTTAAAGGCATTTGGTAAGGGTCTTACTAGAGGTGCTACACAAGGTGGTGCTAAAGCTATACCTTTTGTCGGTGAGGTACTTATGGTTATCGACGCTGTGGGATCTACCTGGAATTGGTACAGTAGCAATCAGGCTCCTAGATACGGTGAGGTCGAATCATTTGCTCATAACGAAATGGATCCTAAGAAAATACCAGTTGGTGTTCCTATTACTATATGCTGGTCTCAGCCAGCAGGAGGTGGATGGGGAACTGCTGTAAGCTTCCTATATAATAATGAAACTAGAACAACTGCGGAAATAATAAAAATCGCGGATAAGGATAACTCATCAATATTCATAGTAACGCAGGTTAATTCCAAAGCAGTTCAGGCTCAACTTGCTGAGCATGACTTGGTATTAATGTCACTAGATAATAATGACATAGTGAATGATCAGGATGGATTCTTGAATACTGTTGCAAGAATAGTTGATAACGAGGATCTTGATTTTAAAATATCCTATGTCGACGGAATTGATAAGATAGCAACATTATTCAATTTTCAGGGAATGTGTGATTGGAGCGTATTCGAGACATATTTACAAAATGCATCAGATCAGCTTATAGTTTCCGATACAAGCGCGCCGGAGACGTATGAATTCTACTATACAAATAAGGATAATGATATCATAAATGTTTCCGGAAAATTACTAACTGACGAAGAATTAAGATCAACAAACGCTAGCGATCTTCAAAAAATATTCTATCCCGATGAAAGTAATGAAGCATACGGAACAAAGGAGAATAAGGACGAAAAAGTTAAAGAGAGTGAATATACAGAATATCAAACTATATTAAATGAATCTGGTGTTATAACTAGCATACATGACTTTAACAATAGATCAATGGGTATATTTGAGGATGAGGGAGATAAAGGATCTGCTGCACCGTCAGCAATAGAATTGGATCATAAAGAAAGCTCCTCCCCAGCATCAGTGGCAATATACATAGTAACGGAAAGAGAATATGCTAATCCGGATCTTAGAAAATATAGAACTGGGTTATTTACTAACTTTGTTATAGATCCTAAGGATTATGGAGCTAAAAAAGACCAGCCTATATCATTGGAGGTTAATACTGTGAATGAACCAATTAGTAATCCTAAGAGGGGAGTTTATGTATTTACTAAACCTAAACCTAAAAAGGAGGAAGAGGATATCGTTGTAGTAACTAATCCTATAACTGACGATGATAAAGACAAAGACAAAGACAAGGACAAAGACAAGGACAAAGTTAGTGACGATTATTATATCAAGGTTGATCCGAACGATGTGCAGATCAAGGATAGAAGAAGCTCGACAATTATTAGAGACAATTCAGTAACTGGAGGTATAAATCTTATTGATAAGTTCCTTACAGATAAGGAAAAAGAGATATTAGGAATTCAAAATTGGAAAGCTATAACGTTTGCTAAATCTCTTCAGGATAACAGAGGTGATGTTATAGAAGTTAAGCTTAAGAATAGATTTGCATCATTCGGAGACAAAACAAGAAGATTTAGAATCACTGACGGTGAGTCATTTCAGATAGCTAAAAAATTCGCTGGAGAAGTGGAAGACAGAATAAAATATGAATAATACTAAAAAAGATTAAAAAATCTCGATATCTCTATCGATATATAACAAATATAAAAAGAAGATATAAAAATGCCAACAACTCAAAAATTGAACGAAGATTTGGTCTTTATTCTCGAAAGACAGGAAAATATATTAGAATCGAAGAAAACAGATTCCGATGATTACGTCTTAGAAGGAACTGCTGCTGTTTTCGGAAAAGAAAACAATAACAACAGAATCTATGAAGAAGCTGAATACCTTCCTCATTTGAACTACCTTAAAGATAAGATAGCTCAGAAAAGATTGGTTGGTGAATTGGATCACCCTGAGAAATTTGATGTTTCTCTTAAGAACATTTCACATATAATCACTGATCTTAACTACGATAAGGCTAACAGAGAGATTAAAATAAAAGTTAGACTTTTAGATACTCCAACAGGACAGATTGCTAAAAAACTTGTAGATGCAGGCGTTCCGCTTTCTATATCATCAAGAGCTGCTGGTTCGGTTGGTAACGATAAAAAAGTTCAAATTAAAAAAATCTTTACATATGACTTAGTTGCAGATCCTGGATTTCAGGACGCACAACTAGAAAGAGTCTATGAAAGCGCTGGATATACATTTCAGGAATTCTTTCAATTAAGAGACAATAGCTTCTTAAATGATCTAGTTTGTATGAATGAATCATTCGGACTAAAAAATGAATCTTCAACAAAGATATATAAAGTTGAAAATAACGAAGAATTTAATAAACTCGTATCACAATCAGACAAAAATAAGACAATCCTCATGGAGAATAACGAATTTGTTACTGCAGAAGAACTTAACCAGTATTCGATTTTCTTGAAAAAAGAAATGGATACGATGAAGTCCACAATAGCAGGAATTAAAGAAAACAAAGAAGCACTAACGGAATCAGCTGAAGAATCAAAAACAGCAGATTTAGAAGAAAGAGTAGCAAAACTTGAAAAGTACACTGAGTATTTGGCAGAGAATTTAGACAATGCTATTAAGTATGGTGAATACTTAGCAGAGAATTTAGATTCTAGTATTAGCTATAGCAAATATTTAGCTGAGAATTTGGATAAGAACATTTCTTATTCTAAATACATCGCTGAAAATGTTGATAAGTCAATCTCTTATTCTGAGTATGTTGCTGAGAGCGTAGATAAGTCTATCGAGTATTCTAAATATCTTGCTGAAAAAGTAGATCAGAATATTCAATATTCCGAATACTTAGCAGAAAATGTTGACAAAGGTATTGCTTATAGTGAATATCTTGGTGAAAACTTAGATAAAGGTATTGCTTATACTGAATACGTTGCAGAGAAATTAAACAATGGTATTGAATATTCAGAATATCTAGGAGAAAATCTTAATAAGTCTATTGAATTCTCGGATTATTTAGCAGAGAATGTTAATAGAGGTTTAAATTACTCTGAATATTTAGCAGAAAAAATTAAGAGATCAATTTCTTACAGTGAGTACATCGCAGAAAATCTTAACACAACAAAAATGGATACTACAGAATCACTAAGAGAAAGCGTAGATCTTTCAGCACAAGCGGGATTAAACGAATCTGGATTTGCTGGAGACTATAACGGTCTTACAAATAAAATTGACAGTTTGATCGAATCAGTTAAAACACAAAAGACTGAATCAAATGTAAATGAAGCTTCTAAATTAATGGAAGCAGCCAACACTCAAAAGGCAGAAGAAGTTCTTAATGAAAATGAGAATGAAAACAAAACAGGTATCAAGTTTATCGATGAGATGCCAGAAGAATATGCTCCGGTTTGGGAATCACTTAACGAAGGTCACAAGCAATCAATCATTGCTCAAGGAAGCTTCTATAATTTAGATACCACTTACCAGATCAAAAATTTCTGGTCAACACGTCAACTTGGAACTAAAACAGTTGGAGTTCAAAAATTAGACGAGAACGAAAATACCGCTCAACAAGCTACACAAGCTTATTCAAATGATTATATGAATTACATAGCTTCAGCATTAGAGCAAAAATTCGCAAGAAGATAAAAACAAATAAAAAAAACAACTAATATCATGAAATTGATTAACGAACAAGAAATCTATGATACCTGGTCTCCGATTATCGAGAGCAAAGCAGGAATCACTGATTCAAGCAAAAAAGAGTGGTTGACTAAATACTGTCACTATCACTCATTAAACGAGTCTGCTGGAGCATATAACTCATTAGGAGTTGTTAACGGTATGGGTAACGTGGCTGCGCCTTTATTCCCTACTGGAAATGCTAACACTGCATTCTACAACCAAACTAACCAAGGATCAGGAGATAAATTCCCTTCATTATTGCCTTTAGCTATTCAGGTAGCTGCTAAGACAATTGGTTTTGATATCGTTCCTGTTATCCCTATGTCAGGTCCAACTGGTATCTTATCTTACTTAGATTACGTATATGCAGGTGGTAAAACAAACGGTACAACTGGTTCTGATTCTTCAGCTGCTGATGCTTTAGCTAAAGCTCCTGCAATGATCAAATTCCCAGTTTACCAAGCTTCTGCTGCTGGTGTAACTGGTGCTACTGCTGGAACATTCGCAGTTGGAAGTGCTTACGGTGTTACAAATAATGGTGGAACTCTTTCTTTGACTTTCGTTGGATTGTCTAGAATTGATGGTTTCCCAATCTTTGAAATCACTGGTGTTACTCAAAACGCTAACGTAGCTCAAGTTATCAACGGTACTTCAGTTGCTCTTACTAACGCAGCTACTATGTACACTGGTACTTCAGCATCAGCTAATGGTTATGTTGCTCAATTAGTTAAAGCTTTAGAAGATCACGTACAAGGTTTCTCTGGTGCTGGTTTCAATGACACTACTGATTGGCAAGGTCCTTACGTAGATGGTACTAAAACTTACAACCCTATGTTAAGAGGAGTTGGAGAATCTACTTACTACAACTCAATGGGTCTTTCGACTTTCACTAAGTTCGTAGAAGCTGAAACTTTCCAAGTTGCTGCTTCAGTTACAACTGAGCAAATCCAAGATCTTAACAAACAATTCGGTATCGACGTTATCTCAATGATCGAGAACGCATTGGTTAATGAGGTTTCTCAAGCTATCAACAAACACATCCTTTCAAGAGCGTTCGCTTTAGGTTGGTCTAACCACGTAACATTCAACAACGTAGAAAACCAAAACTTGAACTTGAACTTAGTTCTTAATGGTGGTGCTGGTACTACTGCATCTTACATCAACAAATCTGACGTTAATATCTCTATGACATTACCTGCAGGTCCTGCTTCAACTTCTTACGAGAACTTATCAACTTTACAAAGAAGATTATTCTCTAGAATTCTTGCAGCTGGTAACGTAGTAGCTAACAGAGGTAGAAGAGGTCCAGCTAACTTCATCGTAACAAACGCTGCAGTTGCAAGTGCACTTCAAGATATCTCTCAGTTCACTTTCGCTCCATTCTCTAACACTTTAACTCAAAATAACGGTACTTTATACCCTGTAGGTTCTCTTGCTGGTATGACAGTTTATGTAGATCAGAATATGAACTACAACGATACAAGAGTATTAGTTGGAAGAAAAGGTGGTGATGACGAACCAGGACTTAAATTCATGCCTTACATGATGGCTGAGTCTATTCAGACAATCTCTGAAGGTACAATGTCACCTAAGATCGCAGTTAAATCTAGATACGCTCTAGTTGAAGCTGGTATGTTACCTGAAACTATGTATTTGACTTTCGCAGTTCAAATCCCAGTTGGTGGTTTAGCATAATCTTAAACACACATAATAGAAAAACCCTAGGATATTGTCCTAGGGTTTTTTTTTGTTTGGTGATATATAGAGAGTAAAAAAACAAATTGTGCACTTATGAAAAATATTCCTTCATTTAATGAATTTAAGAAATATGGGGATTTGCTAGAAAAAGCTGATCGTTCGTTGGTTCAGGAGTTGGTAAGTATAGAAAAAGCTGATCCATATCATTCTGTTAATGAGGGTCACGTTATGAATGTTCTTAAAAATACTCTTTCCAAATTCTTCCTTGGTTCTATGTCAAGAATAACCATGCTGGACGAGGCTAGAAAGATTATTCTGGATCTCGAGCTTGATATAGTTGAAAAGAAAGATCAATTCGAGAAAGATATAGAAGAACTAGACATAAAAATATCTGAATTATCCAAGATTGGAGAAAAGGAAAAGATAATATCTTTGGAAAAGGAAAGAGAATCAAAGGCTAGAGAAATTGAAACGTATCTTAAGGCTCAGAAGCTAAAGATAAGAAAATCTAGGGAAGTTGCCAGTAAATTGGTTGACAATAATCCTAGAAGAAGAGAATATCTTGAAGCTGGTTATTCTGAGGATGCAATAGCAGTTGCTGAACTTGAATATGAGCTTGCTAAGGATAGATCAGAAGACCAATCAAAGTTAAGAGATCGTCTTGATAAAATAAAGGCTGCAAAAGAAGAGGCTGAAGCTAAAGCAAGGGATCTTAATGCTAAAACAGAAAAAGAAACGGAGAAGGAAGAACCTAAAGAGGATATTTCTGTTGACCCTGAAAAGGAAAAAAGAAAGATTGCGAGCAGAAAGGGTAAAGATCTGATACAAAGAAAGAACGAGCTTGAGAAAGAGATCGTTGATATAAGATCAGACATTGAAAGAAAATTGAGCCAGTTTGAATCTAAGGTTATAAAAAGCCCTAAGACAATCAACAATAAGTACATCGAGAAAATCAAAATTGAATTATTGGAAATGAGCTCTGCTCTAGATGCTAAGGAGAATCTATTAAAAGCATTTAGAGAACTCGGTAAGAGTGAAAATGAGATAACGAAGGTTCTTAGTAAGGAGAGTGATTTTACAAAACTTGCCAATAAAATAAATCAGGGCATACTGGATGGCGACGATGCAAATTCAGGTACTAAAAAGATCATAAGTGATCTTTTTGCAACAGTTGGTTCTGGTGCTACCCCATCAGTGAGCCCGCAGAATATCAAAAATGCTAAATCTAAATTAACCAAATAATATGACACTTAAATTTAAAGAATGGGATACTCTAAACGAGGCCAATGTTTTTGATAAAATTAAGACATGGTTTAGCAGTAATTTTGGTGGAGCAGTAGGTAAGCTAGATGGTTTACTCGAAGACTATAGATCTGCTGAATTGGAATACGTTGATGAATGGCAAGAAATTGCTGAGGAAATGGATAAACTCGAACTTGAAAAAGGTCAGACAAAGAGTGATCCTGCTGAACTTAAGAAAATAGAAAGATATATTCAGCGAAACAGAGAAGTGCTAGCAAATTCTAAAAAAGCTCATGCTAAAAAGATTGACCATATGATGAGAGTTGTTAGAGATGTTATAAATGATAACAGCAAGCTTCGTAATTACTGGGAGATGAATAAATCTAGAGTCGATGCTGACGTTGCGGAAGAAATGTATAAAAGATCTAAGGATCTTGCAGATTCTATTTTTTCTGGCGGTCTATATGATAAGTACAAGGAAGCAGTACTCGTTGCAAAGAAAAAAGACACCGAATTCAGAGAGAAATATGGGGATCTTATGGGATCTGCTAAAAAGGAGGAAGCTAAAGCATCATCGAAATCTGCATCAGGACAGGCAGCTAATGAAGCATCGGTTGATCTTTATATGACAATGTCACTTTCTGATTTTACTGAAAGCGTAGCAGATATGGAACCTGCACAAGCTAAAGCTTTGGCATCTGCACTTACAAAGAAAAGAAATGATCTTTATACCGAGATGGAAATGGAGAGAGAAGCTTTGAATGATGCAATATCTAAAAAGACCGGCGTTGGAGCAAACAGAGAGGATGCAGCAAAGAAGATTAAGGAAATAAGAGAAAAGTACATGGAATTAATTCGTGACTTAAGATCTAAAATAACTATAGCTAGAAGACGTACAAATGCTTAATTATAATCAATTCATATTATCTGAAGCAGAAACATCAGACAACACAAAAGCACAGGAAATTAAACTGAATCTTTCTAAGAAGTTTGACGAGATTTCTGATGCAAAGAAATTGAAGAAGGACGGTGATCCCGCTTCAGAGATAGCTAGCATAGATAAACAATCTGCAATATACATCGAGATATCTGCATTAATGAAATCCCTTTCAACTGAACTGAAAAGTAATGCAGCTAATAAAAACAAGGGCGGATCAACCAATATATACTAAAAAATCAATATGATGAACAAGAACCCATACTTAAATAATCTGGTAGCAAGATCGTTATTCGAAAACCATAATAATATAATTTTCGAAAATGAGAAAGTTGATGCTTTATTAAATAAAATATCTGATAATGCATTGGATGCATTTAAGGTTTTAACCTTCGATTTAGCACCAGCTAGAGACAGGAATCCTGATATAATGAGAGTTAAGCTTTCTGATATCAGCAATTCAAAGAATGTAAAGGAGTTAACCGCAAAGTTGCTGGATTATGCTGATGATAATGATTTAATTAACCCGAAATATTCGGAAGCTAAAAGATTATATCTGCAGGCTTTGGGTAAACTTGGCGATGCTCTAAATAGAGCTTCTGAGATAGGTAAGGATAAAGATGATGTTGTACTGAAATCTTTTAAGATATCCCCGATGAAATTGCAAAATTCACTCGATAACATAGCTAAGCAAGCCGAAGAGGAGCTTAAATTGAAAAAGACTAATGAATCATTGGTTGTAGAAAATAACTCGTTAAACGAGTCTATATTCACTGGATACAGGGGTAGAATTGAAAATCTTAAAAAACTTCTAGCAAATCTAATCACATCAGCTGAAGGAAAGGATCAAAAAAATGGTTACGGTAGGGATTGGAAGAGAACATTCATTGATCTCGACGAGAAAAGAAAGGTACTTGATACCACAAGAGGTGGATTTGGTGAGAAAGACAAATCGGCATTAAGTGACTTAGAAAAACAGGTTGAAAAATTTCAGGATGATTTTAATAAGTCAATAGTCCAGGCTGCTACTAGATCTCTTCAAAACTTGGAGGATGACGAGGAGGTTTATACTAAATACTCAGATGTTAGCGAATTGACGAATAGTGCATTGGATCTATTGACCAGAGCAAAAACACAATATAGCTTAGCAGCTAAACAGATTAAGGATGAGCACGAGGCCGAGGAAAATACTATGATTAAAAGCATATTCCCTTTAAAGAGAGGTGATAGCGATGCCGATAAAAAAATAAAGGGAAGCGGATTAATATACGCTATACAAAGTGCTTTAGTTAATGGTATACCTTCAGCAGGAAAACTTATTAAATCTAAAGGAGGACCTAATGGTAAATATGGACCAGCAACTAGTGCTGTAATATCGACTATTCAGAAGATGGAGGGTAATAAAAATACAAACGGTGAGTTAGATAAGTCTCTTCTGGATGATATTCTTTCCTCGGATTGGGTTTCTGAAAAGGATAAGAAAGCTATAGAGAAATCACTGCAGGTTGTTAGAGTTAAGGTTAATGAGAGCTTTACAACAGTAATGGATATGTCAGATTTTTTCAAATCTATAAATGAGGGTAAGATAGTTATAAATAATTCTGAGTTTGAAAAAGAACTCGGCACACAATATAAAAATGTTGCTGCTCTTTCTCCTGCTGATGGCAAAAAGGGTGAGACCCACGAATCACCAGCACACGGAGGATCTTCATCAGGGGTTAAAGCTTTAGCTAGAAATTTAAGAGAAGTTTATAATTTAAAAGTTGAGGAAGATGATTTCGTTAAACAAGACGGAAGTTTGAAATCAGCATACAGTCCACAATTCATTAAGGCATGGAATTCTACATTAGATGGTATAAAGAAAAATTCTGCCAAGGAGGATTACTCATATTTCTTCTTTTCTGGTGGTATCTATAATGTAAACCTGTCGTCAAGTTCACTAAAAAATCCTTGCAACTGGAATAAATGGGCTGATGTTAGGCATATAAAAACTCTGAGTAATGACGATTCTGTAGATTTCGTTGAAAACTATATGAAATCGTGGAAAACGTTTGGTATGATTAGACCAGATGCTAGATACAGCGGTATCAAATCACTATTGAACGCTAATGCCGAAAATAGCGAACTTGATCTTTCTGGAGCATATGAAAGGATGTCATCTTCAATAAAAAATAAAAGTGTACCTTTTATAGAATATGATAATCTTAAAGGCGATATAGCGAAAGCATTTAATCAAGCACTACAAAAGAATGAGAAATCGCCTGATTTGGGTATTGAAGAATTTGTTGCTATCAACAACTTCCTAGTAATGATTGCAAATGCTATCTCCTTCGACGGAAGCAAATTTATAAGCTGTGTAAAATGGATACATGATAACGTATTAGGAGAAGCAACAGCAAAAAGAATAAGCGACGACAAATATTTCACATTTGGTGTAAAAGATACAAATAAGGATAGCGGGAAATTACTAGGATTTGATAAATCAAATATAGTTATAAGCAACGTAGAAAAAATCTGTGGAAGAAGATTAGACAAGTCAGGAAATCTAACTGATGATCTTGCTGGATTTAAGTCAATCATAGCTGAAGGTGAATCTGGGTCAGCAGATGTCAGAAAGGCATTAGCTAAAAACTGTTATTACATAAGCGCTGACATATACCCTAGCATCAAGGTGCATATAAAAAGAATGAATTCGACAAACTTTGACCAGGTTCCTCAATTTAAACCTTTTAAATGCGCAAATTATGATGGAGGTGAATCTAAAGTATCTAAACCTTCTGGACCTCTAGGCTCTAGATAGAAATAATATATAGCATAAAACGTAAGAGGATCTTTTAAGATCCTCTTTTTTTGTTTTTATTTTCCGCACTATTTAATTACTTTTGCATCCATAATGAAAACAAAATCCAATAATTGATATAATCTATATGGTATACGTATTTGAAGGCCCAAGAAATTCAGGAAAATCATTTTTATCTGATTACATCTCGACTAAATTCCATATGCAGAGATTCCAATTTGAATTTGCTGAATATTTTAAAAGATTAAATATTCAGAGTCAAAATAGTAAGGAAGCCCATGCATTCGCACTGGGTAAGGAATTTATGCTCATGCAGCTCTTTAGGGATCTTTCCATCGTTGATGATGGTGGAATGGATTATTCATTTATACACGATCGAGGAATACTTACCGTTTTAGCATGGGGCATCATGGAGGGAAGAATTACGGAGGATGAAATGGTTGGACAGATTAAAATAATAAAAGATCGAGGTCTAATGTCTGATATTTCCATTATTTTCATAACTGGGGATAATCCTGAGAAGGGTGATAGAAACAAGGATCAATGGGATCATATAGATGGGGATAACAGGGAACTTGAAGCATACGACAGGGTTATTTCAAAATTCGAAGAATATGGTATAGCAAAAATCTGGAAATTTACAAATCGATTTGATGAGGAGTCACTTACCGATATTACACTAATGTTTGAAAATATATTATTTGATTAAATCAATTCAACAATAAAATAACGAATATATGATGAAAAATGATAGAACTAATAAAATTAGATAAAAAATATATCTATTAAATAAAACAATAATTTTTAATGATATAAA
>JAUKPQ010020458.1:34182-52363 GCA_032273045.1 Chloridella minuta
ATGTGCGGAATACTATTAACTACTAGGGAAAAAATAAAACCATCTATACTTGATTCGATTAAGCATAGGGGAATAGAAAGTTCTAAAGAATCTTTGGATGGAGTAACATTATGCCACCATAGATTACCCATACAAACTTTAGATGGTGATGAATGGAAACAACCAATAGAAATATCCGACGGTGTATTTCTTATGTTCAATGGTGAGATTTTTAATTATGATTCTTCCTTATTTTCTTCTGATACGGAATATCTATGCAATCTCTTTTCAAATTTTAAAGGCGGAAATCTAGAATTTTTCTCCGCAATGTATGTTCCGCATATAGTTAAATGGGATGGATTTTGGGCTATAGTTATTTACGATAGCAAAAGTGGAAATATAATCTCATTCACTGATCCTCTTGGAAAGAAGTGTTTATACCGTAATGAGCTCGGAGAAATCTGTTCTGAGATAAAGGGCCTTTATACTGATCTTTCTGATATAGATCAGGTCTTTATAAGCTCCGTTAGAAAATGGGGTTATAATAAGGACAATAGAACTGCATACACAAACATAAAGAGATTGTTACCAAATAACATATATTCCCATAATATAGCTTCGCCTATGTTTGAGAGCATATATCCTAATTATTATCAGGTATGGAATCTACCAATCCCCGAGCTAAAGGGTGCAGATTATGAGACTCATATCGAGTGGCTTTGGGAGAAGATGTTTGAGAGCGTTGCAAATAGGCTAGCTTCTAGAAATTATCCAATCTCAATATTGGTATCGGGTGGACTTGATTCCTCCATAATTGCAGCAATTATAAAGGAGATGGATGCTAAGGTTACATGGTTCACGATAGAGAATGGCGAAACCCCGTTTGTTACTGATTTAAGTGCTCATTTAGACACGCAAGCACATTTTCTAGACTATACCATGGATCCTGATAAAAACGGCCTTATTTACGCCCAATGGAATGAAAGCCCGATAGATCTTGGGTCCGTTATACCGCAGTATCATTTATTTGAGGCGATCAAGAAAAATACAGATTATCGTATAGTTATTAGCGGTGACGGATCTGACGAGTTATTCGGCGGATATTCAAGAATTCATGAGTATGATTCACAGAGATCTGATATCTTCGAGGAACTACCCTTCTATCATTTACCCAGACTTGATAAGATGTCCATGGCACATACATTAGAGCTAAGAAGTCCATTCCTAAATCTTGATATAGTGAGATTTGCTATGCACCTTCCTCTTGAATGGAGAAAGGACAAGAAAATTCTTAAAGATACATTTGGACCTATGCTTCCACAATCAATCGTGGATAGAAAAAAGGAGGCTCTCAAGAATCCGGAGATTAAGAACGATAAATTGGCATACCGACAAAAAGCTGTTGACTTATTCCTTTCCATTGCATAGGTTTGTAATATTATGATCTTACTTGGATATATAGTTTAAATAAATTTCCAAGAATGTCAAAATTAAAAAAATTCGAAGATTTTTCTAGCAATTCAGAAAATATACAGGAATCGGTATTCGATGATCTAGGCGGTATGTTAGGTAAGGTTATTCCTTTTCTTGGTACAGGTCTTACCAAAACAATCAAACAAAAGATTTCTGCATCCCTACTTGAAAAGATAGGGGTTAAAGAAAATTCGATGTTTTCCACTATAATTCAGGAGGTCGTAGATTCTATAGAATTAAAAGAAATGCCGGGATTACTAACCGGTGAAAATGCGAATGCAGATTTTCTTGCACCTAGATTAGCACAAGCAGTACAAGAGTACATACAGAGAAAAGGTCTGGATTCATTAATCGTTCCTTTGGGTATAGATCCAAACGGATGGATGTATTCAACAATCAGAGAGAGTTTGCAGGGAGAACTAGGAAAGGAAAAATTAACCAATTTCTTTTTGGGTGCTCTTGGATCAGATTCAATCGGAGCTGAGGCTCTTTCTAAATTAGATCCACACAGTAAAGATCAACTTAAGGATACATTGGCTCAAAAACTAGCTAAAGAGTATCCATATAAAAACAGCGGATCTAGCCCTTCTGCATCTAACGCATCCGGATCCAAAGGCGGTTTTTTTGACACGCTATCGTCAGTTTGGGACAGCTTTACAAGTGGAGCTAAAAATTCTTAATATAAAAATATAAACATGAATCAACAAAACGTAGCAAAAAGAGAAGTTTTAGACTTTAGTAAATTTTTAACTAAAGTACATGACGACACATATAAGCCATTTTCACCAGAGAATCAAACACCACAACCTGAAAAAACGGGGCTTTCTAAAATTACAAGAGAACCAGCTTATGATTATGCAGGATATGCAGATTCTGTTTTTGGTAACCAATCAAAAATAGATGCTCCTGGATATAGAATAAACCTAGGAAACGGTAAGGCTGGTATGGTTGACGCACCAGGAGTGGGTGGTATATTTAATACCGGTACTAATGAATCAGAAAATACCGATAACTTTATTAAGAAGCTAAGCGATTTTTAATATAATCCATACAGAAACAAAAAAGAGAGCATATGCTCTCTTTTTTTGTGTTATGATACACTCTCTATGAATTTCTCTTTGGCTAATTTATAGATCTCCGAATTTTCGTCGAAGTTTTCGTAGATTTCAATAACGTGTAGTTCTGGTGATATTTTTTTCTCTGCTGAAAATTCATCCAGTATTTCGTGGTAAATGTATTCGTAATTAAGCGAAAATGTTTGGTTCTTTAGATGTATTCTTTTAAGTACACATATTTCTTTGTCGCCATCCTGTGTTTTCAGAGTAACCGATCCCTGCCAATAATATGATATGATTTTATCTGTTATCATATTTCTTACAACTAGTATTCCTGAATTTGGTTTCTCTGTGTAAGCTGAGTTTATTTTTGAATTTACTCTAAAGATTCTGATTTTTGATTCCTCCTGTTTTAATATCTCAAGGCAAACCTCTGAATACTCGTATAATGTTTCTAGTGATGATTCAACTATGTCCACTATTATTATTTTATCCGAGTCCGACAGATTATCGAATATAAACTTTTCAGCATATTCTCTCTCTTCCGCTTTTATCTGATTTAAAACTCTGCTGCTTATTTTTCTGCTATCCTTAAATTCATTTAAGGACTTTATTATTTTTGAAACTGATCTTAGGATGGAATAGCAATTATCCGAATTTAGATTCTTGCTGATTGATTTTAAATAATCAAGTAAAACGTATTCCTTGTGTTCTGGATCTATGGGATCCTTTATGAACCAAATTGGGCTTATATTCTTCATCTTCAAACTTTTTTAAAATCATACTTATCTTATATATTGGTATTATAAAAATGTTACAAAAGATATATAGATTAAAAAATACTAAAATGGCAAGAATATACGATTATAATGCTTTTTCCGATAATAGGAGTGGAAGCGGAAGTAATGATTATTCATTTGGATGCGAGATTAAATATGTTGATATTGACATATTTGGTAAGCCAGAGGAATACGAGGAACTTTCGGATTGCAAGGCATTTATTGAATATTCGGTGGATCTTATTGTTAAAAGAGCAGGTATAGATTCGTTGGTATTCAAAGTAAATTCTATAGAATTTGAATTTGAAGTTGACGATTATCCAAACGGTACTAAAGAATTTGATATAGATTTGATTCCGGGTAAAACCGTTGATTACAGTCAGATAAAAACCGAGGTTAATGAAGCTTCCATCCCGACATATCCTGAAAAATTGGAAATTAATATGAATAAATCGACGGATCCTAAAAATTTCGACATCACCGTTTATTTTGGTAGTGATGTTAAATACAGATAATAGCATGAGAATTCTAAAATTTAATGATTTTGCTATAAACGAATCAGTGAATGCTGATGAGTATATCTCCGTTGATGGGATCAGACACATAATGGGTGATGGCTATGAGATTTCTGCTGAGAATTTTTGTGCTTCTGACAGCACATATCCTATGGGATCAATTATAGTTACTAGTGATAACAACAGTTCTATAACTCTTGCATACTGTGGAAATTCTGGTAAGATAGAAAATGAAATAAGCATACCTAAGGATTCTATTGACATCAAGAATGATGATGCAGATAATTACATAATTACGATAGATCCTGATAGAAGGTGGTTAAATGTTACAGGAAACAGAGCAGCAATTGAGGACTTCATCGAGGATTTTACTAATTGTAAAATTGAATGCGATGGACACAGCGTTAGTATGCTTAACGGTGTAAGAGATGACGTGTACACGATACTTGACATTATAGGAATACCGTATGACATAGAAAGCGCCGAAAAAGTAGATAGTAACCAATATGAGGTTAAGCTTGGAAATGGAATGCTGATAGATGTTAAGAAAAGATCTCATGATGATATGGTTGGTAATTTCGACGTCTATAGAAAGCATGACTCTGCATACCCATCCTTTTCAATAAAGAGTGATAAAGGAAAAATGGGATTCTCTTTTGATTCGGATGAGCTACCTTCATCCGAGGTTGAATCCAATATAATGGATGTCAGCAAGAATGATTATTTAAACTATCTTCTTAAAAAATCACTGGGCATAGAAACACATTCCGATAAGGAAAGATTATATAATCACTTTGTTGACTCCGTAAACTCACATGATTTTGATTATATGAAATCAGAAGATGTTAAAACACAGGAGAAAGGTAAAAGATCAGCTGATTATATAAAGTCACTAAAGAATATGGTTGCTACATTTGTACCTGAAAAAAGAATATCGGAAGTTTATCCACATAAAGATTAATTTAATTTTACCACGAAACAAAGACCATCTTAGATTCTACAATTTATGATGGTCTTTTTAATGTGGGGTTGCCCCCATTTATTTGGAGATTTATGGAACAATCCAACATAAAAAAAGTAAAATAGGTAAAGATGCGTAACATATTTGCTCTTTTTAAGAAAAACAAAAAAGGTAACAAAATGGAAATAACAGAAAACAGTCTGGAAGAGGCAAGATCTCTTTATAGCGGAATGGAATTTCAGTGGATAAAGGGTGAGGATATGCTAGCCGTCGAATCTTACAAAGACGTTAGAATTAGCGGTGACAACATATTTATAGAATTTGTTAGCGGGAAAAGAATAAATTTGGAGCTGATGGAGGAATTTATGACTTATTTTCCTGCAACACCTAAACCCGTACCGTCTTTCAATGCTCACCAGAATCTCCAAAGTTTACCAAATACACCAGTTAATCGGACATCAACTGTTACTGATATAGCTTATGAAGAGCAGCCACAGAAAAAAGGCGATGAAAGCTCTCCGATATATAATCTATTAAGGAAACAAAAAAAGAATGTGGTCGAGGTTTCAATAAAGATAAAATTGAATCTCCCGCCAAAAGATCTTTATGGTGTGCTATCAAGTTCTTTTGATGATGCAGACAATGAGATCATTAATTTTGTTTTGGATGGAGTTGATATAGATGATATCAAAACATCACTGGGTGAATCCATTAAGAAATCATATTATCTTATACCAGATAAGAAGGAATTGGAAAAGGATAAGCCAGCAAAAAATAGTTCAAATACAAGAAATACTAGAAATGGACAACAAGGATAAAATACTTCTGAATACTAAAAAATTCAACGTTACTGAGAGAGATGGTAAGGCGGGAATAGTTTCTACCGTGGAAACTGTCATGCTTCTGCCTTTTATTTCCGATGATAACGGTCTTCCATTAATGCTCGGGGTTCTTAAGGAAAGAAACCTGTTTAGAGAGGGAGGATATTGCACAAGTCTAATAACGGGAACATGCGAGGACGAAGATCCGGATTATCTTGAGACAGCTAAAAGAGAACTAAAAGAGGAGTCAGGATACGATGTACCTGATAATGATAAATGGTATTATCTTGGTACTGTCACTGCAACAAAATTTGTTGATAAAGAATATCCTTGCTTTGCTATTGATGTTACCGGAATAGAAAAGGGTGAAGCTTCAACTGATGGATCTAAGCAAGAAAAATTATCATCATTCCATTTTATACCAGCTAATGATGTAGTTAAATCAAAAGACGTTTTTATACCTGCACTATTTCTGAAGCTTTTTAAATTTGTAGTTGGTATGGATCTTTATAATAGGGACGATTCTGTTTTTGGTAAGGCAAAAGGGTTTTCAGCTGACATTTAATTTTTTATAAATATGAGTAATAGAAGAGAAAGAAGACAGCTAATGAGACAGCTGGGTATTTCAAAAGCTGGAAAGAATTCAATTTCTGGATTGAATTCAAGTATAGAGGATGGAAAAAATACACACCGCAAGCATCTTCAGAGGGTTAAGAATGAGATCATTCAGAAAGATAATGAAAGAAATGCTGCATCACCAGCTTCTAATGATTTCTTCGTTTATAAAAACCAAACAAATGAATATTCATCGCTTCATAGTCTACTGACAAAAAGAGATTGGAATAATATCGAATCTAACGAAGAGGATGGAGAGTAACCCTAAAGTAAATTTCTATATATCAAAGTATTCACCAAAGGAGGCTAAAAAAAGAGCCGTGGGCGGGTCTGATTTTTATGTTGTTGATATATCTAAAATAATAAGAGAACTTGGATATGAGACAGATAACCTGGCTAGAGAATCAGAGTTCATAATAAACTACACTATTCGCAAGAAAATCCTACAGGGAATATATAGTACTAAGTGTGATGGTATACTTGTTTGCTATAAGAATTTATCTCAGGATTTTGTAGGTAACCTAGAAAATCTACTGGAGGAATATCCAGAAGCATTCGAATATACTATTCATAGTCTTTAAAAAAGATTTAAAATAGTAGATGTCAACCCTTCCAAGTGCTAAAGAACGTATTGCAAAAGGCCTAGGTGGTGATATAGTTAGTAACTATAGCAACCTAGGTACAAATAACCCGTTCAAAGGACCAACAGCAAGAAGCTTATTTTACGAAGCGGGTAGAAGATCACCCGGTAAATATGGCCAATTCCTATTCTATTCCTTAGGTAATAATGATAATAATTTCGTCGATGCATATTATAAATCAGAAAATGCTGAATATAATAGAGCAGTTTCCTCATTAAAATCAAAAAATCCATCTGCTGGCTTTCTAGTAAGAGAGACCAATCAACTTGAAGCTATTGATCCAAGCAATAGCGGTACATTATCAGGACTTGTCTCAAGTTTTGAAAGAAGTATAATTGGCGGATTATCAGCTCCTTATGCATGGAAGGATTTTTTATACTGTAAGTATTATGGTGCTATACCAAATAACTACATGATAACTCTTAGAAGATTCCCTACACCAGTTCTGGATAATTTATCTGTTCCGAATAGCGTAAAATCATCAGAATCTTATCATAAAGAAGGTGCGGCAAGACCCGTTGCTCAGGCTGTTACATGGTTCGGCGGAAACACCGGAAATACTCTAAGCACATTAATTAAATTTACTACTGGACTGGAATGGGCACCAAAGACACAAACAGATATAGTTCAGCAGGAAGCTTTTTCTAAGGGATTTTTTGGTGATCTACCATATAAATGGTTTTCTGGAGCTGCAAGAGCAGCAACGGGAACTGATACATTAGCTAATACAATAGGATCGGTTACTGAGGGACTAACAGTTGCTTTCGATCCAAATAACACCACGATAGACGATTTGAGATTTCAGGGCTTAAGAGATAGAGCAAAGGATTCAAATCTTGGACTTATGAATGAGTACATTTGGGTTCCGATGGATGTTGTAAAATCGACTCAGGTTAGACAATCTGGTCTTAAGTTTACCTGGGAGGCAATGAAGATTAACTTTGAATATGATCTGACATCTGTAGGCGAGGTTAACACCAAAGCCGCTATGCTGGATATTATGGGTAATCTACTTTCGATAGGTACAAATTACGGTAACTTCCTAACACCCGATATAAGATATCACTCCAATTTCCCAGCGTTTGGATTTCCCGGAGGCGACAAGGGTTTAGCTACATTCTATCAGGATCCATTAGCTTTTATATTGGCTTATGGTGATAAGCTTGCAAATCCGACCGGTGATGCGGTAAAATCAGCAGATCAACCCGCATTAACTGGCCAGTTAGGCGGGGGAGAAGGAGCTGGCGGAGATTCACAGGTTGCTGACTTAAAAGCACAATTAGAAAAAATTACAACCGAAGGTATAACGGTGGAAAAGATAAAGGATCTTTCAAAGAAATTCGGTGCAGGATTCGGTAAGCTTCTTAAACTTGCAGTTACCCCTGATCTTATAACAAATCTCCAGGTACCAATGAGTTTATTAACCGGTGCCCCCGTTGGTGAATGGCATTTGACTATCGGAAATCCATGCAATCCTATTGCTATGATAGGTAATCTAGTTTGTAAAGATGTCGAAATCAGTTTTGGCGAGATCTTAGGTCCTGATGATTTCCCAACTACCCTGAAAGCTTCATTTACGCTTGAACACGGTAGAGATAGAGAAAGAGGTGAGATAGAAAGTATATTTAATAGAGGTGACGGCAGACTTTATCAATCATCTCAGTCAACTTCATCTAACGTACAGTCATATAACTCATTTGCTGATACCACAGGTAACGTTCTAAGCGAGCAAACCAAGAATAATTATCTAAATGGACAACCTTGGGGAACCTTAGAAAATCAGCAGCCACCTACTCCGTAAAAATAAGATCTAAGAAATGGCATATTTAATTATAGACACATTATCCAAAAACAAATCAATTTTCAATCCTCAAACAACGGTTGAGACTACAAGTTCGTATGGTATATGGGATCTTACAAAAGCATCAATATCTTATCGTAATACTGCGGTTCAGGTTGATAGTCTCTTTATCATAACCGAATACTATCAGATGAGACCTGATTTGATCGCTGCTATAAAGCTAGGTGACCATGGAAAAATGGGATCGATGCTGAAGCTGAATAATATAAGTAATCCCTTTGCAATAATGGAAGGTAAGGTTATGGCAATACCAACGGGGGGAACAATCGAAAGCTCGTATAACAATAAGAAAGCAATAAACCAAGCTCAAGCATCATCAAATACAAACACAAATCCAAATCAAGTATTTAGAAAAAATCAGGAGCAGAAGAAATTTAAGGTTAGTGAGGGAAGAAAAAAATTCTTGGAATCTAAAATTAAAAACCAACCCTCTATGATATTACCTCCAAATGTAGCTCAAGAGGGTGATAAAGTGGTAGCTAAAAAGGATGGATTCCTTATCTTTGCCCCTAATGCAGGTGGTGGTGGATTTAATAAACCTGTTAACTAATATCTATGACTAGTGAAGATATAAAATTTGGTACTCTTGCTCTGAATAATATGAAGCTGGATGAGATGATCCAGGTTGATAGATCAAACGGTTCGGATAATCCAGCTGTTAAGAAAGATATGGGTGCGAATGCGGAGGCTGCGACCGGATTGAATTCACCATTCATAACAATAAATGCATATAACATAACAAACTTCCTTATTAATTTTAATTTGGATCTTAGCGGGTTTTTACCAACTGTTAGATTTACTTTTTCCGCAGGTGATCCGGTTTTTATATCTGTGAATTATCCTAAGGATGGAGATATAGTTTCGATCTATATGAAATCACAGGGGGATTTCTATAAACCATTCAGAATGGACTTTAGAATATTAACAGTGTCGGGTGATGTTTCCAGTAAATATGCAGAAAGCGGAAGTGATCCTAATGGAACATATTTTAAATTTGTAATTACCGCTGAATGTAACATACCTGGTTTATATTCTCCCAAAATAAAGTCATTCAAAAGCATGACATCCAGCGACGCATTACTAGAGGTTTCGCAAGATCTGAATCTGGGGTATTCTACTAATGAGAAAGCCACCGATGATAAGATGACATGGATATGTCCAAATTACTCGTACTATGACTTCATTCAGGAAGTGTCCATTAGAGCATATAAGGACGACGAGGCGAGCTTTTATGAATGCTGGATAGATAGTTACTATAATCTAAATTTTATCAATCTAGGGACTCAATTTGCATTCTCCGGAGATCCTAAACAGGAGATCATGGTAATACCAGGAAATACTAAGCAAGGTGTCAATCTTGATGCTGCTGTTCCCGGAACTGCTAAGGCTAGTCCAGCATCTTTACCCCTTGTTTTAACTAATGGAGCTGGAGCTGGAGTAAATCCATTCATGATAAACGGCTACACCTTAACTTCCAGATCCGGATCGAATACAAACAGGATGGGTTACATAACAACCATCGGATTCTATGATGAAAGTCTAGATGCCAAGGACGATCCTAATAAGAAATACGTCAAGTATGAAATAGAATCACAGACAGCGGATCATGTACCTACCGGTGGTATACTTCAGAAGGGTAGAGCAAGAAGCAACGATTATAAAGAGGAGACCAGAAGAGAATGGATGGGTGTACTAAATACTGATCCGCAAACTGGTGAAGGTGTACATAAAAATTTCTACCATGCTAGAATACAAAACCTGATCAATATAAATGATGTCACCAAAATGACGTTGGAGGTCGAGTTAACTGGGTATTTTCCTGGTATCTATAGAGGTCAAGTTATACCAGTTGTTATCTATGTGTTCGATGCCGGAACAAGACAGCAGAATGTTGGTGATATGCCAAACAAGACTCCTAACACAACACAGTCACCAACTAAGGACGAGTTTTTGTCGGGTCTTTATGTTATAACAGGAATGAGTGTGTCATGGTCCCAGATGTCGGGCGGGATGAGCCAGCATCTTATACTTTCGAAAAGAATGTGGACAGCGAATTCTTCGGGAGCAATACCTAAGGCATTCCCAATATCGATACAAAGCAGACAATTTTAAATGTCGGATAAATATAGAAATAATCATCTTAAATGTCATTAGGAGCAACAGATAAACAGAGGAGTTTATTTCTCAAGGGATTTAAACTATCAAAACAGGGAAACTATGAGGATCCAACATATCTTGGATTCAAAATAATCTTTGATTTTGGAACATTGCCTATAAATGCAGATGATGGACTACCACCAAGTCCACTCTTTAAAGATGATAGCTATTATTATGGTGCACAAAATAACTTCTTCGGGAGTAATCCATTTGGTCAACCCCAATATGATTATCTAACCCCTGGTTTAAATGGTAAGGTTGCATACTATTCTGCAGCAAGTTATCTCGAGCAAAGAGAATCCAATTATCCGTATGGTGGAAAGAGGGCAGATATGCTTAGACAGTTTAAGATAATACTTAGCGATATTCTATCGAATTCACCTTGGTTTATACAATCTATAACCGGACTCGATAAGCTAGCCGCTGTTGGTAGACCCGGATATCAACCCACAACGGAGGGAACATTTAGTGCTCAAAGAACAGCTAGCAAAGTACTTGAATTCAAAACTCTTGAATCCATGAACTTAAGAATGTCGGCTTTAGCGGATCTATATAATCAGGCCACTTTTGACTATGATAATATGAGAGAACTTGTTCCTAGAAATCTTACAAGATTTACTATGTACATCTTCGTTTCCGAGATAAGAAACTTCTTTAAAACTTCCAGACTTATTGGTGCATCCGCTGCATTAACAGCAATTGATAATTTATCAACATTATTGGGATCCGGAAATAACCCAGGTAGCAATCTTGGTGTTGTTGATACTATAAGTGGTGAGCAGAATCAGAATGTTAATTCCGGAGGATCTAATATAAACCCGGCAAGTGGATTTAATTCATTTGTTGGTAACGTTCTTAATCAATCTGGTGTTGATAATGACATGTCTCTCTTTAAAAATCAACAGGATCAGTCCGGTATAAAACCAATGATGGTTTTCGAATGTAGAAATTGCGAATTTGATTTTACCGACAGTAGTCCAATAGGTACCGATATAAATGCAGGTACTGTGGCTGAGCAGGTAACTCAGAAATTTAAAATCCATGTCGGTAAGGTTAGAGTAAGAAACCAATATCCTAACATAAGACAGGATGGTAAACCTTTAATACTTGGGGATGGTTGGGATTCTGCCAGATCTGCGGTTCAGAAATCGCCAACTGACACGAATGATATACTATCTCTCGGAGGTGAACTGTTAACAAATTTTATAAGTAACTCTCTTAATGATCTAATAAATGAAGGTGTTGCCAGTTTTGTAAAACCAAATCTTGCTGGATTGGATAAGTTAGCCTTAGGTAATGCTTACAGTTTTGATCCGGGTCAGGTAACATCACACCTGTCTTTTAATAATGCACAGAATTTCTTAAATAGCATATCGGGAGTTAATGCTGGTTTCAGACAAACATCTTTCCCTACACCTCAATCAACCGGACTTGGAGGACCACCGCAAAGGGTCTATCCAGCACCAGGAGGTGATGTTTATGCTAAGGTACCGGGTAAGGATCTAGGTGTTCCTGATAGAGTTTATCCAGCACCTGGCGGTGATGCTTATTCTACAGTGCCTGGACCTGATTTGGGTGTACCTGATAGGGTTTATCCGGTTCCTAATGGCGATGCTTATGATACCGTTCCCGGAGCGGATCTAGGTGTTCCTGATAGAGTTTATCCAGCACCTGGTGGTGATGTTTATGCTAATGTACCAGGATCCGATTTAGGTGTTCCTGATAGAGTTTATCCAGCACCTGGCGGCGATGTTTATGCTAATGTACCAGGATCCGATTTAGGAGTTCCTGATAGAGCATATCCTTCCATAACCGATGATGTTTATGCTAATGTACCAGGATCTGATCTTGGTGTACCTAACCGATCTTATCCTGTATTTAACGAGCAAGTTTATGGTACACCACCAACACCGGGTCAGCTTACTAATAATGAGGTTGTCTATGGTACACCACCAACACCAGGAAATCTTCAGGAAAGCCAGGTTTATCCGGATGCTCCGTTTACGCAATCACCAAATAATCTGGGAGGACAGGTTTATCCGGAAGGTAAGGTTGTTTCATCGGGCGGTGAATTAAGGGATCCATCAAATACATTTGAACAAAAACCTTCCCCAGTTTACGGAAAACCAAAATCTGACGTGAAGAGAGGTGACATAGGAAAAGTTTATCCCCCAACTAGCGGAGATTTCATGGTTGATAAACCTAAAAATCTAGGAAACTTAAAACCACCTACAAAATATAATATAAGCAAGGGTGGATTTAATTCGCCTAAAACTGAATTTGAATAATTATGCCAAGTGAAAAAACCTACCTCGGTAAAGTAGTTGATATAAAGGATCCACTTTACCAGGGGAGAGCAAAAATTAATGTATATGGTATATTCGATGATGTACCGGTCGAGGATCTTCCTTGGGCGGAGCAGATTGCAGGTATGTCATTCGGCGGGGGTTTTGGTGGAGGTAACATCTCTATACCAAGGTTAGGATCTGTCGTGGCTGTCCACTTTGAGGAGAATAACTATTACAAATTACAGTACCACTATATAAAAGAAATGTCTCAGGATCTTAACGAGGAGTTAAAGACTGAGAATTCTTATGAAGGAGCACATGCCATAGTATATGATGGTGAGGCACAACCTGGAGTACTTAAAATGATTTACACTAAAAGTAAAGGTCTGGTTTTCCAGCTAGGTGACGCTACCATACAGCTAGATACCCAAAATGCAGGAACTGACAAGGAAAAACTTAGAGTGAAAATAAAAATGAACGGCGATGAGTTTAGAATGGAGAAGAGCGGGGGAAAACAGAAAGTCATTATAAAATCGGAAAATATAGAACTTGGGGAGGGAGCAGTAGAAAAAGTTATCCTTGGAAATAAGTTCTTACAATTATACAATCAGCACACTCACCCAACTGGGGTTGGCCCATCTGGAGTTCCCATAATTCCAATGGTTGATCCGCAGCATCTAAGTCAGGTATCCAAAACTAAATAATAATGCCAGCAAATTGGGGAACATTCATAACTAATGTTAGTAGCAAATTAACATCCCAGTCCATTCAATCATACGATGAGATGGCGGATTTTCTTAGAAAGGAATATGTTTCTGCGACCGCTGGTAAAGCAGCATCTCCTTATGGGGAAACCCATGTTAAGGGGCAGGATGCTATCATGTATGAGGGTTTTAAAAAAGGATTTAAGATACTCTATGAGGGTGGTGATCTAACATTCGAGGAAAAGAAGACAAGCCCTGAATATGCAGATCTTGATGTGCAACCACCCACGGTGGATATTTCGGGAGCTGCTGATCAAGTAGAACTAGATTTTAGAGATTGGGCTGAAGCAAATAAAGATACCATACCAGATTTTGTGTATTCGCAATTCTTTTCACAATATCCAAATTTTCCCAAAGATAGAAAACAAGCAGTACTTGAGATTGCCAGAAAAATATTACATCAATTTGATGGCACTAGCTCATATCTCCAATGGATGTACTCATTAAGAACTGGTCCGTATAGCGACTGGGGTAATCTAATAATGGATGAGGTTATTAATATTATAAACATTGAGGCTAAGAGGGATTTTCAGCCAGGAGACCTTGTTAGAGGATTTGCTAAATATAAAACGGTTACCGAAATATGGACAACTAGCACTGCATCAGATAAAACCTCATATACAACAACCCCTCCTCAGGGATATCAATATGGATGGTCAGATTCAGCAAGAAAGACAGGTAGTGATTTATTTAATTATATAAAGGGAGACACTAATATAGATAACATCGCATCTTTAAATACGGATAATCCAAATGAGTCCGAATTGATAGAGGGAAAAATAGTATCAACAACAAATTCGAAGGGTGCAAGCAGTATAAAGGTATCCTACTATAGCAAAGCGTATAAGAAAAATTTTATAAAGGAGTTGATTCCTAGCACAGTATCAAGAAAACTTAATATCCCCGATATATCGGGCAAATTGCCAGCTATAAATATAACGAGAGAGCTTTTTCAAGATCAGCACTTAAGTAATCCCAACAAAATACCGGACTACTTAACATCAAGTTTTATAAGACATTTCACATATTCCAAAAGATATGATGCTGGATACCTTAAGCAATGGCTCAAATATTATGGGTGGTCCGATAGCTCCATCGATAGTATAAATAAAAGCTTCGACGATTCATATAGCTATGCTGATGATATTGTTGGTATTTTTTCTAAGAATGGATTCAAGAACACCTCATTTTTCCGAAATAATTCCAATATTTTTGGCTCCAATACCAATTACGGATTTGAATTAGGATGGATCAAACAGAGACTTGAATTCAATAAGATGACTGAATATGATGCTGAGGAAAATAGATTTAGAGAGCTTAAGATTCGTTGGATAAACGAGTTAGCTGATGCTGCTAGAAAAAACGAGGATCCTGACAAGCCGGAGGATGCGTATAATGTTATGGCTAAGGGAGTTCTTGATTATTGGAAATCCTGCGGTCAACAACCTTTAACAAATGAGCCTGGTGCACCACCTTGTTTATTTTCAGCCCCTCAGGGAGGTGTTTATGTACCCATATATTACGGAAGCCAAACTATGTTGGGTAACAATATAAAAAGAGCTTTTAATACAGGTAAAAGATTCAATCAGCCTTATGAAAAACAAGTTGCAGCAAAAATGGTTGCATCAGCATTAGCATATTCTTTTGCCATGCATTTATTAGAACTGAAATTTATCTATCGTGGTGGTATACCAGGACCAAATGGTCCAATACCTATGATAGGATTTATACCTCTAGTTTATTAACAAAAAATCGGAGTAACAAAGGAACTTACGATGTGATATATAGTACAATAAATAATACTTTTAAATACCTTTAAACAAAAAAAATATGAATTTTAATTCTGACGAAAATTTCGACTGGGACGTTCCTAATGGATTGGTTGTTAACACTAAAATAAAAGCCCCTGAAGGGTCAAAGATCTACTCACATGAGCCATATGCTCAGGAATTAGCGGATCTTTATTTTAAAAGCTATTCCAATCTTGATAACGGATCTAAGGATCTTGTTGATGGATCGGTTTATCCTTGTACGATAATTACACTAAAAGAAGACGAGGCTTTAGCACAAACATCATCAGGTCAGACCATCTACATAGATCTTAAGAGAGAAAGAAGAGATGCTGAAAAACTAAGCCTACAGGGATTAACATTTAATCCTGGAGAGGAAGTTAATGCTAGAGTTAGAAAAGTTAATGGAAGCTATAACGGATCTGTTATTGACTATTATATCCATAGCTTAAGAGCTGAGTTATTCGAGCAGATCAAGAAAGAAAGTAGCGCATATAGAATCAAGATTCTTAGCGTAAACAAGGGAGGATATATTGCTGAGTTATCAGGAATTAAATGTTTTCTTCCTGGATCACTTGCTGCTGCGAACAAAATTACTGATTTTGAATCATATATCGGCAAAGAAATGCACGTAATGATAGAGGGATATGTTGAGGCAAAAGACATATTCATTGTATCATATAAGAAATATCTAAATAAGATCATGGATTCTAAAATTCAGGAACTTGATCTTACTAAGAAATATAAGGGTTATGTTACTGGAACTAGTGGATTTGGTGTTTTTGTTGAATGGGACAGTGTTTATACTGGACTTATTCATAAAACTGAATTCTCCGATGACAATGCATTATCTCTACTTACATCGGGATCTGAAATTGAATTCTATGTTAAGGAGATAAAGGATAACAACAGACTTACACTTACATTAGATAAACCATTGGAAAGAAATGTTATCATCCAGGATTTAGAAACACAAGTGAGAGATGGCGTTGCAGAGCAATTGGAAGCTAAGGTTAAACATAGAAGAAAAAACGGAGCTCTTGTTGAGATCGTTCAATACGGTCTTATGGCTTTAATCCCACAAGATAGATTGGGTAAAAAAGGTGCTAATATCAAAACTGGTGATGACGTAACTGTTGTTCCCTATGAGGTTGATACGATCACCGGAAAAATATATGTCGAACTAGTAAATGTCGGATAATAGAACACATTTTGATAAGATACATGCACTTGATTCTTCAGTAATAGGCTTTGAATTCGAATTCTATACAAATTTACTGAAGGGTCAAGCTGCTGATTCATTATCTAAGCTTATCAAGAAGAAGGTTACGGTTTCCGAAAAATACCATTCGCTTGTACCTGTAGACGCAGATAACTTTAAACTTGAACCTGATTATTCTGGAGGAAGTAAGATGATGGAACTCATCACTGGACCTCTTCCCTATAATGAGGCAATGCCGATACTTATAAAAATATTAAATTGGATTGACGAGAATGGCTGGACCTCAGACAGATGCGCTTTCCAATTTTCTGTGAGCTACGATAAAAACAGAAGGGACATCAAGGACAAGATTGAAAATCTCGATAAGCTTAAATTTACATTAGGACTTGACGAGGGATTCATATATTCTAGATTTGGAAGTAGAGAGAAGAATGTTTATGCAAAATCTATAAAAAAGGTAATCCCTAGGAATAGATTCTCCATCCTTGAAAATATTCAAAGTATAGATCCAAAAATGTACAGAGTACCGGAGGACAAATACTATGGGGTTAATTTTACAAAAATGCCTAAAGGTTATATCGAATTTAGATATTTAGGTAATAGAGATTATCAAAAAAAGACCAAGGAGATCAGGGAGGTAATTGATTATATCATATTGTACCTTTATGATTTACTAAGCCACAGAATAAGTGGTTATAGCAAAGATGATTTGGCTACGCTACAAAGCATGATGAATAAATATGCTAAAGTGGTTAGATCGTTTAGTAATCCGGATTTTTTCTTCAGAAATTACCCAGACTTTCACGTTTTTGTAGATCTTAAAGGGTGGGACGAGAACATTAAGACCTATTTTCCTATTATAAGAGATAAAATATTCGATCTTATTATCGAAGGAAATATAACTGCTTGCTATTTTAACTATGACACCACTACAGGCAGATCACAAGTAAAGGAAGCAAGATGTAGAAATGCATTCGAGATTGTTGATATGGATCTTATTCTTTGTGATATTAAAAATGCAACAATAAGAGATTGTAATATTTACAACTGCGATATAAAAAAATCAGCGGTAGAAAATTCTTATATTTTTGCTGGAACTAAAGTAACCTCGTCCAAAGTTAAATCTACGATTGTTGATTATACAAATGATCTTAATGATTGCTTTATAGATTGTGAAGGTAAAAATATAAATTGTAAAATTACGACAATGCTGAGAAAATAATAGAAACGCACAAAGTATAATAAATAAAAACACAATAA
>JAUKPQ010020459.1:0-10578 GCA_032273045.1 Chloridella minuta
TATTGATTGCTACTGTTACTGTGGCAACTGCTGCCGTTACATTTGAAGCAACAATATTATCAATTTTATTGATTGTGCCAGCAGCAGGAGTAAGCGCAGTCCAAGTCGTAGCCGATGTGGTACTTGGGATTAAATAAGACGTATTACCGTAAATTGACGATACGTTAACAATATTTGGGTTTGCCATTTTTGTTCCTCAAAATCCAAAAACCATTGACATAACTATAGCTTTACCTTCTGGAACAGCTACAGATGCTGGGTAAGTTACAAACACATTTTTTGAACCAGCAGAAAAACTGACTAATGATCCTGAGTTACTTGAAGAAAGTACGGTTGTCCTAGATAGCGTTGTCCCAGAGGATGTATATGTACCTATTCCAACCTCCCAATCAGTTCCATTTGTGATTGTGTAATAAGTTGAATTACCATTACCAATAGCTGCAAAAGACTGAAAACCGGAAGCAGCACCTGCTAGAGTAACAGTGCCAGTTCCGGTTGTTGTGGTTGTTTCTTGAACCCTATCGGCTAAGATTAGAGCCATAAAACCCCCTTAAATTTATGTAGATTCTATTTCTTCTTCTTTGAAGAAACGCTCTTGGGAGTTATTGTCTTGGTCTGTATAAGAAACGCGCAACAACAAAGTAGCGTCACTATCTACGGCAGCACCTTGGACAGTCCCAACCAAATCTGTATGCTTAACTTTAACCGAGTCACCTGTTCTAAAAGCCATGATATTTTCCTTTACACAGACGCTGTATAAGTTACGTTAAGAGTGTCGCCGTTAGCTACGGAACGGTTACCGCCACTAAAAGAACCAGCAGAGTACAAAACACCAGTAGTCGTAGCACGCACCTGGGTAACGGTCAGCAAGGCGCCTGCAATGGTCGCTGTGGCGTTTATACTGAATGATGTAGCGGTAGATGCCTTAGAGCCAGCGGAGGCCGAATTCCAGGCTACGGTGGCCCTGTTTGTTCCAGAGTATGCGGTGCTCTCTGTCCAGCCTGCGTGAGAGGCCAGGGTATCGCCAGCGGCATAAGTAGGACTAGATGCACCATCAACCAGCCCCATGTACCAGGCTGCCGTGTAAGCAGAGCCAGCAAAATACTTATCCAGCAAATCGTTCTTGCCAACAGTCACAACCAAGTTTTCAATGGAATCAATCCACTTAACCTGGCCATCTGGACCGACGCACTGAACGTCATAGTGTCCAGTGACGCCAATGACTTCATTCATATCAGTAGACTTAGATATAGAAACATCAGATGTTTCTGTCAATTTAATTTTTTCAGATTGCATAAAACACTCCTAAATTATCCAAAGGACCTAGCGCGAGCAGACATTGATCCACCTGATGTAGCGCCACGATCATCGGCAGTCTGCAAATCAGTCAATGCTCTGTCGTACAGGCTTGACCATACAGGTATTCTCGCATCATCTTGCAGGTATGGCGCTGCCTGCATCAGGCTACCGTAAAGGTAAATATCGGGGCTGGCAGCCAGCAGCCAGTTACTTGACACAGTAGATGATAACTTTGTCAATTTAGCGTAGTAAATTAACTCTGTTGTGTAGGTCGCGTCAGGAGTTGGAACAACCCTTATCTGGCCACCGACAATGCCAAAATATTTAGGACGCGAAACAGCAGAAAACGTCCTAGCCAGATCGTCCAAGGCGTCAATGGTCTGAAATATCAGCGGTGTTATGGGGTTTGTGCTTGTCAGCTTAAAAGACTTTGTCTCTAGGAAATCGCTTGGTAGTGCAGCGTACTCGGTGCTAATGTCTGCGTTTGACCTAACAATCATCTGCCTGGTGCGTAGCTGGCGCTCAATCTGAGCCTCCGCTAGAGAGACAAAGTCAGCAATGGCAGATGTTAAATCGGTGCGGTTAAGCCAGTCACCGATTGATGTCTTTAACTCCGTGTACGTTGTCAGAGCCATTACGTTGCCTTTTCCTTTTCCTCAAGATCACGCATTACCCATGTATGGTCGTGCTTGAATTCAAACGTGCCAATGTGACCAATCTCTTTGCTTACGTCATGGTCAATGTGGATTTTAAACCCTGCCTCCTGCGCTTTACGGCAAAAGAAAATATCTTCCCCAATGTAGCCTCGCTCCTTGGGGCGCCATGGCGTCTCAAACCACGGCTCGGACAGATTTTCAAAGACGTTACGCTTAATAAGCATTACGCCCATGCCAATAGAGCCAACTTCCTCAATGCCGGTCGACTCTGGCATGGTGTACACCAGCTCCCGCGTACCGTCAGGCTTGTAGTTCTGAGCCGTTGGTCCGGTAGGCATACGGCGCCGTGCGCAGTTGGTGGCCACAATGTCTAGGTCATGCTTTAGCAGCCTGCCAACCATGTCCTGCGGGAACGTCATATCCGAGTCAATGAACAAGATGTGCGTGCAGCCCTCGGCCATCGCGTCCAGCGCCAAATCAGCTCGCTGGTTCTGTATCAGCGTACCCTGCATGATCTTGAGAGATACGGCATCGGTGGTGCTGATAGTGTGATACGCCACCATATTCACCAAGCAGTAGGTGAAGTTTGTGTGGACCATATCACGCGCTGGCGTGCAGACTGCTACATAGTTCATACTTGTCCTGGTCGAGTTCTAAAGTATTGGTTTTCTGGGTCGTTGAGCCAGCGTTTCATGTACGCCTCATCCTCTAACTTACCCTCTGCCTTGAGATTGAAGTAGACGCTCAATGGTATAGACGCCACACGGCTCCACTCTCCATATTTGTCGTGCTTCTCGCCCTGGTTGTAGATGCTGCGATTTTCTTCAATGATTGCAGTTACATCTTGACTTGTCTGTATGGTTGCCTTGTCGGTATCCGCGTCGTAGTGCCACGTCCGAGTAATTCCAAGGTCTGAATTTGTGTCAAATATTTTTGATTCGCTCATTTAAAAAAGGGACCAGGTTTCCCTGATCCCTTCCATGCTTGATTACGAAGTAATCAGGTCAGCAGCCAGGCCGTGGGCATTCTCAGCCAGAACCTTGTGACCCCACTCCACGATCAGCATACGCTTCTCAGCGTCGCCAGTCTTAGCCAGCTCGATCTGCTGGTAAGGACGCAGGGTGGTCATCTTTGCGTACTCAGGATCAATCACCCAAGCATCACGCTCGCGCTGGAAGCGGTTAGGAACCACTTGCACGTTACCGAAGTCGCTAACATAGATGTCGGCTGCACCAATGATGGTAGCGGGACGTGCGCCACCATCAATGTTGAAACGCGAAGATGCAATGCCAGAGAAGCCAGATACGCGCTGCTTGTTAACAGGACCAGTCATCAAGATTTTTGGAGTACCGCCAGCGGTCCAGACTTGCTGGATGACGTTCTTCAAAATTGTCTCAGTGAAGGTACGCACGTTACCGTCAGTACGGGCGCTGTTTGGTAGCGTCGTGTACGAAGGACTAGCACCATTGGTCTGCATATCCACATTAGTCTTAATGAAAGCACCAAGAGAAGCAGTACCGCGCGCGGTGGTAGTGTTACCAGCGGCAGCAACTGCACCATTTAGCATGGAAAACTCTTGGTCACGCTTCAACTCAGAACCGCGCTTGGCGATCTGATAAGCCAACTCAGAACGGCGACCGGCCTTGTTAACCACTTCCTCAGTAGCGGACAGGACGATAGTCTTGCGCGAAATCTGAGCGTAGTTTTGCAGACGCACAGTAGCAGTTACAGCGTCAAATGATGCAACATCATCGCCCTCTAATTGCTTGTTGGCTGCGGCTGCTGCCAGGGTATCGGTTTGCCACTCAAACAGAGAGTTGCTGACCGACTCGCGGCCAATGTTGCTCATGTATGGAGTTTCTTCCGGTGCAATATTGGTAATAATATTGCTCAAATCTTCACGGATACCTTTGGCATCAAAGGTGGTGAAGGTGTTAGTTACGATAGTCATAATTTACTCACTTCAATAAAAGTTCAATTGCGGAGGCCGCGTCGTTGACGCGACCACTTTTTGCAAGACGCTGTTTTGCGCGAGTAGCTTCACTTGTCGTAGAGATACGTCCTGCTGCACCTGGCTTGGCAGGACGTGGGCCATTGTTCGTCACCGGCTTGATGTTCTGTCTTTTGGACATCATCTGTTCGTATAGTGCAGCTTTACGCAGCACATTTACGACGCGGTGGTCGAATATGTTCTTCAGTTCATCGGCGCTAAACCCAGCCTTTTGGCCAAAGTCAATGAGCAATTCTTTCTCTTTTTTCGCCTTGTTTGGGTCTTTCCAATCAGGCAAAACCTTCAGCAATTCATCTCGCTGCTGGGCAAGATAAGACTGCATCTGTTGAACTTGCTCCTGCTGTGAAATTTCCGCTAGACGCTGCTTTTCAAACTGAATAGCCTGTGCCTTTGCTTGGTTTTCACGCATCACCTCTTTCTGCCGCACCCACTCGATGGGGTCCTCTTGGTAGAGGCGGTCCCAATCGACCTGAGGCTCTGCGGCTTGCTGAACCTGTGACTCCAATGCTCCTAACAATTGAGCGTACTGACTGCGCTCGGCGCGAATGGCCTCGGCCTCCGACTCGACTTGGCGTCGAATTTCGGCAATTTGCTGAGTCTTTCGCGTGTAGTCCTGAGTCCGCGAATATCCCTTCTGAAGTTCGTCCAGGGTTACAGTAACCTCAGTGCCGTCTACTTTGACGGTAAAGGTCTGATCCGGCTTTTCTTCCTCGGAATCTTCACTTTCCTCTAACTGTTCGCCATCCGTTACTTCACTGTCTGCGTCTGCACCTTCCAGTGATGTATCGGCTGGCGCCGCCGACTCGCCTTGCAGCGAATCGTCAAACGTCTCATCAATTGACTGTTCTCCCTCATCGGGCAGCATTGCTGAGAGTGCCTGGGCCGCTTGGTCCAGATTCATGGGTCCCGCAGAACCCGTTTGTGCTTGTTGCATAAATGTCCTCTACTTATTCGCTCGCTCAATGGCGCGTTGCGCCACCTTTGCGTTGTCAACAATCTTTTGCAGCTCGATCTTTAGGTTATCGATTGCCTTTAGCATGGACCAGGCGATCTCTCGCTTGGCTGACTCCTCTGGTTTCGTTGACCGAAAGTACCAGAGCTGGTCGTTTTCCATCTTGTTGATTGCCAGGTTGAAGGTTTCATCCTCAAGTAACTGGCTTGCCTTTCGGCCCTTGCGTACAAGTTCTTCATTCTCCATTTATGCCATTCCGTTTAGGTTGATGGGCGCAGCCGCTGACATCTGGCTCTGTGCCAGGGTAGTCTGCTGCTGCATCGCTTCTAGGTTAAGACTTTGCTGTGCTTCAATCTCAGCCGTAGAAATTTGTGCGTTGTACTTTAATTCTAATTCGTATTTCTTTAAGTATAGGTCTTGTGCTAATTGATCTCGCCGGTAGTCATCATCGCGAATCATCTGCTGGTGCTTGAGCTCCAGCTCTGCCGCCTTCTTCTGGATATCGGCCTCAATAGACTTGGCCTGCACCTGCGCCAATACTTCCTCTGGCGTAGGCTTTGGCGCTGGTGGTGCTGGCGGCTGGTAGTCGGCAGGAACGTCATTGAAATACTGAGACGTATCCTTAAACCCAGACAAAGACACGATCTGGCGCAGTGTGTGGGAATACTGAGATGGTGTCACCAGCGGGTTCTGTGGGCCTAGCTGGGTCAGTGCCTCCTGCTGCTTGGACAGGATCATCATCAGTGCCTGGATGCGCTCATTTGTGTCGCCGTTGCCAAGACCGATATTGATGTGCACGTCCATCGCGGAGTTCCACGCGCGCGGGTCCATCTGCACAAACTGGTTGCTAAGACGAATCATGCGCGGCTTGTCCTGATGCGTCACCAGCAAGAACAGGATTCCCTTAAACAGTTTCTTCATACCCTCGGCCATCAGGCGCGCCGTCAGCTCAATCCTGCCCTGGCTCGCGCTGATGGTGGCCGCCACCGCGGCCTTGGTGCTCGACTGCAAGGCATCAGCATCCAATCCCATAGCCGCCTTGCTCATGCCGGTGCGGTTCTCGCGCATCTGGTCCATGTAGTCGATCATGGGGAATGCAGCCTGGCCAACGAATGGATTACTAAACGGCTGCACCATCCCAGGCTGGCGCATACGAATCACGGCGCCAGTCTCGTTATTGAGCACGTCATCCATGTTGACCATGCCCTCAACTACCGCAGTACGCGGGTGGATAGACTGTGCCAAAGAGTCCAGCGTATTGCGCAAAATCTCAGACTTGATCTCCTGGATGTCGTGCGTGATATCAAATATGGACATTGCCTCCAGTGGAGACGTATGCGGCTCGGGATCGCATGGGAAGTCAACAAACGGGATATAGGACGCTGGTAGGTTGCGCACTACCTTGTACCCAGAGCCAATGCAGCAAATCTTGCGCAGCTCTGCAATGCCGTCGCCGTCGTAGTCAATGCGTGAGTACGCCTCGATGTACAAGACGCGCTGCTGCATCGGGTTCGCGCTGTCGTTCATTCCAAAGGTGGTGGACAGCGGCTGGCGAGCTAGGTACTCCTCGTTACTGTCTAGGTCGGTTGACGTGATGTTGTCGCGCACCTCGTCCTCGTCGTAGCCCATAGCCACCAGCTCCTCGACTGTGGCCATCTTGCGGTGGGCAATGATCCCAGCATCCTCAAACGATCTGGCACGCCGGTCAAGCAGCAGCTCCTCCGGAGGCACTGCCATAACCTTGATGCGGCCATCCTTCATTACGCGCTTGATCTGCACGTCGTGCAGCATTGGCGGTGGCGGCATAGGCATCGGCTGGCCGGTAGCTGGGTCAATCTGTGGCGCCATGCCCTGCATCGCCTGCGCAGCCTCTGGGTCAGGGTAGCTAACGACAATCTTGACCTCGGCATCTTCTTGCGCAAGTATCTGCAAAGTCTGGTCATCTAATCCAGAATATTCCTCAATGCGGACAGTTTCTGTCTCTTCCCACCAATATTTAGCAATACCGCACTTACGCACCAGGCTATCTTTGAAGATGGCGTAGGTGGTCATAAACCCGTTGTTGTCAGAGTTAAAGACAAAGTTAGCGTAGTCTGTGGCCTGTTTAGCAAATGCCACATCCTCAGGTCCCTCTGGCACAAACTCAACTACGTTTTCGCTGGAGAAGAACACCCGCATCAGGCTGGGCATCATGGCCGAGACAGTGTCCCGCACCTCCATAGCCACCACTTGGCTGCGACCATCTTCCTCATTACCAAATGGATCACCACGGTAATACTCAGTACCGCGCGCGCGGATGGGAGATATGTCGGAATCAATGTAACTAACGGCGTCGGTCAGGTCCTGGCTAATGATCGCCTCAAGCTCGTCATCGCCCATAGGCTCCATCGCGGAGACATCGGTGCTTATCTCTAGGTCTTTCATACGGGTATCTTTCGTAAAACGACGTACATGGAGTCAACCGCACGAGGCGTGCGCAACAACTCGTCTTGCTCTAATTCTAGGCTTTCGCCGTACTTTGACAGCCTGTACTCAAGGTGTTTCATCTCAAACCGGAAATCCTTCCAGTCCAAGTACCAGTGCCAGGCGCAGTAATACACCCAAGAATTCTGATTAAACGCACGAACATGGGTCGGGTCTTGCCACGCGCCAAGGGATAAGTCATACGGGACGTGGATATGCATCTCACCGCCAACGTCCAATAAATCCAAGCAGTTCCTCATGCACTTGACCAGGTCGGGGACGTGCTCCAGCACGTCTTGCGCGAGTATCTTGGTGAATATCCCAGGCTCCACCGTTATCTCGCCAGCGTGCGTCTGTATCTTCTGGCCCCACTCAATCGTGCAGATATCACCGTGCCAATCTGGGTTCTTGTTCTCGTTAATGTCCATGTTGACGCAGTCATCGCGCCAATCACGGCCCGATCCCAAGTTAAGAGTTAAACCACTGCGCTGCATATTCGGGTCTGTTTTTAAGCAACCAGGGCACTGCCTCATTGGTCAACTTTTCGGCATTAGTGCCAACTGTTTGGCTTCCAACGTGGTGGACATAGCTTGTCGAGACGTAGTGCTCAAAACCTTTAGCGATCAGGTCAAGGCAGTTAACGTCATCGGAGTACCAGTTCAGCGGTGGAAAATTGGCCTCTTTGAAGGTATCCCCATGTATCCAGGCGAATATTGGGCTAATTACTTCTGCCGGCCTGATCTTGGACTCGTACTTGAACCGGCACATATCAATCGTCTCGTTATCAGGATTGAACCTGATGTTCTGCACCTGGCGTGCTGCATCTGTCCTAGACGCCACCCAGCCGATAGGTAAGTCCATATCAAGCAATATATCCACGTCCTCCATCAGTACCCTGTAGCTGGTAGGCGTCAGAACGATATCGTCGTTAGCCACCACCACGGACTCAAAGTCCTCAAGCGCGCGGTTTATGATGGCGTTGTAGTCGCTGCCAAAGTTAGTGGGCTGCGCGAACACCTTAACGTCAGCATTAAAGTGCTCGATCACGGACTCAGGTCCGCGCAGGTAGACGGGTATCTCGGGACAGTATTGCTTAATGGACTCAAGCAAAACGCCCAAGCCCTTGCCGTGTACTGTGGATATGACAATGGGGCAGATCACTCCTCTACGCCGCCTTCCATTTCTGTGTCCACTGATTCCTCAGAGTCCTTGCTGCCGTCATTAGGACCGCCAACAACCCACGCATCGCAGGTACGGCTGGCCGCGCACTTGAAATCAAATATCTCGCAGTAACCCAAGTCAGCCAGAGCAATCGTCCCCCACGGGTCTGCTTCCATACCGATACCCTTGGCAATGCACTCCTTGATGGAGTCCTGCACATTAAACGCCGCGCAGTTACCGCACCGGCTCTGCTTGGCGTCCGCAATCGTCACGTCCCATGTATCGGCCTTCTTCTTCCAGTACGCCGTGTTAGGCAGATCAGGATTCTCAGGACCGTAGGCTGCAGCAGTAATCGCCTTGGCGCGGTTCTTCAGATTGAGCGTAACGTCCTGCGTAGGCAGCGGGCACTTGGTGCTGGTCTTGCTCATCATCTGATTCATCGCGCCCTGGTAGCGCGCTGGCACATCTCGCATACTTGTGGCCATTACATCTTTCCCTTCATAGCTTTAGGCTTGATCTTGGCCTCGGATAAAGCAATCGCAATCGCTTGCTTGGGGTTCTTCACTACCTTGCCGCCAGCACCAGAGTGCAGCTTTCCACCCTTGAATTCGTGCATCACCTTGCCAACTTTCTTCTGCGCCTTAGTCATCTTCATGATTTATCACTCCAATTAAGTACACCAATTATGCTACGCGGGGTATGTTCCTGCGCAGCGCCTGTCCCCACTTGTTGCTGGACGCAGAGCCAAACGCTCCAGTTATCGCGTCACTGGCAAACGTCAAGCAAAACGCATCTGCCCTATCAGGGCTCGCTAACCCACGCTTCCTAATCTCGTCCTTGCCCTCAATCTGAATCTTGCCGTTGCTGGTAAACGAATACCGTACAGTGGCCAGCTCGGAGATCAACAAATCATCCTTGGGCATGGTGCAGTCACGCTGCTCCAGCCACGCCTTGGCCTTGTGCCACAGCTCAGCCTTCAAGTTCCGATACGTCCCGCCCATTGCCGGACTCTCGGAGACATTGATACCGCGCGCAGGCAGGTTCAGCTCGCGCAGCCGGTCAACGACGCCAGCGCCTAAACCAATGCTGTCCACCAGTATCTCGTGCGGACGCTGGCTCGGCATCAGGACCTCGTACTCGGACACTATGGCGCCGGTCAGTTGCATCAAGTCCAAGTTCTTCCACGTCTTAATCGGCTCGGTGACCGCGTTACCCTGGCGCTTGCACAGGGCGCTGCGGTCTGATCCAAATCTGGCCACGTCCAATCCCCACACTAACCTGGCGCTGGTGCTTGGCGCCACGTCCCGCTGTGTGGCCATCTCCAATAGCTCCATTGGGATCACGGTATCGTCGTCAGACCTGGGAAACTCACCCAGTACGCGAATCCGGTAGGCGTTGCTCTCCTCGCCATACCTAGACTTCATCTCCTCAATGTAGGCCTCGCTCACCCTGGGCGAGTCAGCGCACGAAACCTTCATGGTGATCCAGTCACCCGCCAGACGATTATGCGTGTCGTAGAAGAACCCGCTGGACCGCACTGGGTTACCAAGTAACAAAGTTACAGCGCTATGCCCCGACATCGAGCCAGCCGCGGCCTCGAACACCTGCTCCGGTATACCTGACGCCTCGTCTGCCACCAGCATGACATTCTCTGAGTGGACACCCTGCAAGGCCTCGGGCTGCTCGGCCCTTGATGTGCGTGCCGAGATAAACGCCTCGTTAGGGAATTCCTTAAACTCAATCCGGTCCTGCTTAACCTCCAGCTGGTTCTGCAACGTCTCAGGCAGAGCCTTCACCCAGCGCTTAAGTTCCGCGAACAAGGCATCATAGAGCTGCGAGCTTGTTGGCGCCGTGAGCACAATCTTTACCGGAAACCGCAAAAACGCATACCAAATAATCGCCCAAGCGGCAGCCGTTGACTTCCCCACGCCATGACCAGACCTCACGCTAATCCTGCGATCGCCTGCCGCTATGTGCATCAGAAAAGCCTTCTGCCAGGCGTCCGGTTCCGTGTTTAGCACCTCCTGCACAAAGAG
>JAUKPQ010020470.1:0-10577 GCA_032273045.1 Chloridella minuta
CTTGGCAAGTACTTAACGCGCCACTTCCCGCAACTGCCTGACCATGAGGTACGCAACGCTGTTGCATCGTATAGCGTCACAGGTTGCAAGATTGTGTACACCATCGCCGAGATGATCAATACGCTACAACGTGGACCTCACTCATGTATGCGTTGGGGTGACGGCTCTCGCATTGACATCGACACACATCCCTACAAGGTGTATGACCCTCGCCTCGGTTGGGGCATGGCTGTGCGTGAGGAAGGCGGTGAGGTAGTCGGTCGTGCCCTTGTGTATGAGCGTGATGACATCAAGAAGTTCGTGCGTACCTACCAGCGGCCATCCAGCTCGTGTAACTACTCGCAGGCAGACGACAATCTTAATGCGTGGTTGCGTGACCAAGGCTATGAGCACGCTAGTGATTGGGAAGGTTGCCTCATGCGGCACTACGATGGTCGTAATGGCAACCCGCTTGCGCCTTATCTCGATGGCAATATCAAAGATGTCGATGCGATTGTGCGTGAGGGTAACAAGTACCTGATCGTCAAAGAGCACGGCGAGTATCGCTTCGAGCATACCGATGGCAGTTGTTCCGACAACAGCGACAGAGATACTTGCAACGACTGCGGCACTTCGATTGACGAGGGCGATGGGTACTGGGTCAATGCGGGCGAGGACGAGATCGTGTGCCAACACTGTTGTGACAACAACTATTACTATGCCTATGGTCGCCGTGGCAATCAGTACTATGTGTATCACAGCAACACAGTTCATGTCGGTGACGAGGTGTATGACGAGGACTATCTCGAAGACAACGACATCGTGTCTGTGCCTGACGGCGAGTACATACATCGTGATGACGCTGTGTATGTCGAGTCCGAGGGTGAGTACTACCACCAAGATGACGAGCGTGTGTGCTATGACGACTACAACAATGAGTACGCGTTGCGTGATGAGCTTGTGCAGTTAGAAGATGGTTCGATGTGCCATCAAGATGACGCATGGCAATGCGAGGGGTCTAACGAGTGGTACAGCGATGACGTTGAGTTTGTCGAGGTAGATGGCAACAAGTACCACCCCGACCATGCGCCTGAGCCTGACGAAGAAACTGCAACTGAATGTGTGTGGACGCCCCACAACACAGGCCCCACAACTGAAACGATTGGAGAATAATTATGTTGATGACTACACTGACCCGCGCTTTGACTGTTAAGCGCCCCCATGCTGGCTTAGGTGTTGGCAACTTTACTAACTGGCTTGCGACTGCTGTGCCTGAGCATCTGCAAGAGATGACGTTCGTTGATACCTGCGGTAACCTGCACGTTGATGCGCGTACCAATGACAACCATCGCACGTTGTTCGTGGCGCACGTAGATACTGTGCATCGTGTCGAGGGTAAGAACCCAATACGCAAGGTGAAGAACAAGAAGGTTCATGAGTGGCACGCTACGCCTGCTTCGTGTCTTGGTGCTGACGATGGTGCTGGTGTTGCCATGCTTGTGCATATGATGCACGGCGGCGTTGCTGGTTACTACATCTTCACGCAAGGCGAGGAGTGTGGCGGCATTGGTGCTAAGCACATCGCTAAGTATTACCCTGAGTTGCTCGATATGTTTGATCGTGCCATTGCGTTCGACCGCCGTGGTACAGATAGCGTCATCACGCATCAAGGGTATGGTCGCTGTTGCTCTGACATCTTCGGTCAAGCCCTTGCCAATGCGCTCAACGATGACGATATGCAGTTGATGTATTCGACCGATGACAGCGGCGTGTATACCGATACCGCAGAGTTTGTTGACAACATCCCCGAGTGCACCAACATCTCGATCGGCTACTACTCTGAGCATGGTGAGCGTGAACATCTCGATGTCAACCACTTACAACGCTTAGCCGCCGCCGTGGTCAAGTTCGATTGGGATGCATTGCCTGTTGAGCGTGACCCCAAGATACCAGAGGTCAAGGTGTGGAGCACAGGCGTGTACGACTACAAGGGATACCACTGGTCTGATGACTATGACTACGACTTCGCTGTCGATGACATACGCTACGCCCTGATGGATGCGCGTGATGGGTACACCGATGAGTTGTTCTACCTAGTCGGTGAGTCGGTGTGGCCTGAAGACCCAGACATGGCTGTCAAGTTCCTTGATGCTAAGCTATTGACTGATGATGTCATCGACAAGCTGATGGACTTGACCAAGACGTACGATGCCAACACCTTGTTGTGTACTGTGTTCGACACGCTGTACCGCGAGTAATCGACGGGTGTATACGGTTTGCAGGGGGTTCCCCTGCGTTTTTAAAAGGAAAACAAATGAGCAACTACAACTACGAAGACATACGACCAGAGCTATTCACCGAGCGAGGCGTTGACCTACTCATGCAGATGCGTGACCATTCGAGCAAGCTACTGTTCCAAGCGGGTGCGTATACGTTTGAGAAGGTCGTACGCACGATCAGGAGTGGCAACGACACATGGCTGATGATGGCCGCGCTCGACTACATGGTGGAGCGCAAAGAAATCAGGCAGGTCTACGACCCAGCCAACACATTGAACCGCGTTTACACGAAAGGAGAGCAAGCGTAGTAGCCACTAACTTGTCCAACACTGGACAAGTTGCTATACTAAAAGAAAGGAGAAACGTATGGGAAGAAACAGAGCAAAGGTATCTGTAATGCGTAACTCGGTGCGGCACATCGTGCTTGCACCTGAAAAGATCGACCTGCTATTGCATGGTCAGGTATTAAAAAATCCACCACTACCAAAGGAGAGTGACATGCTAGTAAAGAAAACATTGGGTGAGCAACTGCGCGAGAAACTTGACGCCGTTGCAAAGAAAGAATCGTTGAACAACACGCTCAACGAATGGGATCAAGACGAACAGAAACAAATAAAAGGAGAACTCATGACAACTACCACAGCCAAGCATCTATTCCAACCAACTAATAACGCGTCGCGTGATACGTTCAACTACATCCGCAACAACCCCGGCCAACGCATCGCTGAGATCAGAGCAGGATTGAAGCAACACAAAGAGTCAACAGTATCGTCACTCGTCTATCAGATGGTGATGGCTGACATGGTGCGTAAAGACGACAACACAAGCGGCTTTCACACCATCGTGCCTGAGTTCCTCCCGTACAACATCGGTAAGATACGCCGAGAAAAGAACCAAGCGCGTAGGACAGAAGAGTTGGCACGCGTTACACCACCGCGCAAGATAGTGCTGGTCAAGCGCCGCACACAAGACGAAGCAAAGCCAGACGCGAACGCTGCCGGTATTGGAGCGCTGACTGTGAACACAGATCAACCTATCAAGTACAAGTTCAAAGAGCACGCCGCATGGAAACCAGAGGACACAGTAGATACGCTGACCCTCATGCAAGCCAAGGCTGTGCACGCCTACTTACAGAAACTTTTTGGAGCACTGTGATGAATATTCAAGAGAAAGCATTTCCAAACCCACACCTGACCAACGAGACAGGTATGACCCTGCGCGATTACTTTGCTGCACAAGCACTCAAGTGCTGGCACTTAGGCCACTGCACTGAGGAATACCACAAACACGCAGCGAAACAAGCCTACGCTATCGCAGACGCAATGCTGAAAGAGAGGGAACTATGAACCACCAATGGACACCACTGATCGTCACGCTGCTGGTATGCGCGGCGTACTACTTTGCAACAAACTAGGAGGACACATGAAATACATTGACAACATCGCGTACCCCATCATGATCGCCATCGTCTATGTGCTGATTGGCCTTGTTAACTGGGACAGCAACCCCGCCAACTGGACACGCGACATGCGTTTCCTTTGGGTACTGTGGGGACTGGTGTGGGGCTTTGGCTTGCGCTTACGCATACTGAAAGAGATGGGGAGGCCAACATGGACGCTATAGAAAACATCACGCTTATCGTGGCGCTACTGGTGGTTGGCATGGCCGCAACATGGGCAGTGCTCATCGGTTTAATTTATTTTTTTGAGGTAATCGACAATGACTAAAGATGAAATGATCACGCTACTGCGTAGTGTGAACTGTGACGAGAACACCGTCACGGCGATGAGTAATGCCTACGAGTTAGGCTTTGATCAAGGGGCGGCTACGTCCGAAGGCATGAAGACGCTGGTAGAAGCTGCGGCAGAAACCATCAAGTCTTTTGACGCAGGGGGCGACCCCTACACAGGCAGGTTCTGGGATGCGTACAACCACTTGCAAGGGATGGTATGACATGGCCCTTCCCGACACAACCACCAACCCCGTGGACGCCAAAGCAACTACGGGAATACGAGAAGCAACAACGACAGAAACTACCGGAGAGTCCCCTATGATCAATGCCTTTCACCCAGACTTCATGAAGACCTATTACCCAGACTTCATGAAAGACTTTCGTACAGTCGCGGCCAACCAAGACGAGCGCCGCGTCAAAGAACCCCGCAAAGTTATCCGACCACCGCGTGCGTCAGTGAAGATACCCAAGAAGGGGCACATCAACAGCAAAGAAAACCGAAACATGACGATGGCCGAGGTCAAGGCAGAGATGCTCAAGATCACCACGTTCCATGTGTACAGCAAAGCAGGGGCGTGGAAATGAAAGAAGCATTGAAGCTGGCGCTTGAGGCGTTGGAGTTTGTGAACCAAACGGGAGATACGCAGACGTTTGATATGTGCTACGCAGACAAAGCCATCACCGCCATCAAAGAAGCCTTGGCACAGCCAGAGCTATGTAAATACGGACAAGAGCCTAAGTCATGCACAAGCAATCCAATGGACTGCCAATGTGCGCTTGACGCAGCCTTGGCACAGCCAGAGCAGGAACCTGTGGCGTGGAGAGCGCCTAACTGGGGTCACAGTGCAGACGACTATGTTTACCGTGACTTTGATGACCCTGTAATTGGCGCTGATGGTAAGCCTTCACCAAACAATGAGCCTCTCTACACCACACCACAACAACGCACATGGGTTGGGCTGACGGATGAGGAAACAGAAACGCTTATCCATCGTTTTGATGGCGACTCGCATACGTTGCTTGATGAGGTAAACGCAAGACTCAAGGAGAAGAACACATGAATGAACAACTAAATCAACTGCTGGCTGCCGCTGGCTACGACAACATCAAAGAGTTCGCCAAGGCTGTGCGTAACGAGACCTTGCTTGAGGTGGCTGATGAATTGAAGCGCTTTGAGTTTGCGTTTGGTCAGGACACAGTGGATAGTTTTGCAGCATTTGTAAGGAGCATGAAGAGATGATTGATGCTTTGAACGATGCTTTCATAGTGCTGATGTTTGCCTTTTGGGTATGGGCAATATTTCGATAAGGAGAAGACGAATGACACACGAAGCAGGCAAGGGCGACAAGCAACGCCCAACAAACTACAAATCTTTTGCTGAAAACTTTGACGCTATCTTTAGAAGCGACGACGCCAAGGCAGAGGACGAGGAGTTCCAGCGCATTGCGCGTGAGCAACGGGAGCGCCCATGCAGACAAGAAAACCCATCGGACTAAGCGTGCCGCATCGTAGCCCCGCGCAGCATCAAGCTGCGTTGGAGAAACAAGTCGAAGAACTTTGGGCTAGGGTGCAGCAACTCGAAGCCATCGTACGCAAACTAGACAGAGAAACTTTAACAAGGAGAAAGTAATGATCCCCACTAAAAACCAAAAAGAACTGTTCGAGCGCAGCTTGAACGGCATCACGGCTGATGACTTGCAGATCAGCGGCAACCACTACAAAGAGATGCCTGTGCAGCCTTGGGCTGTGATGGAGGCAGTGCTCACACCAGAGGAGTTCCGTGGCTTCTTGAAGGGCAACATCATCAAGTACAGCATGAGGGCTGGGCGCAAGGACGGCAGTGATGATGGCGGCAAGGCCAAGCACTACATACAGAAACTAGGGGAAGTCAATGGCAGCAACACCTGAATCCAAAGTAAAGGCGCAGCTTCGCAAGAAGCTCGATGCGCTTGGCATCTACCACTTCATGCCGCCTGCTAACGGCTTTGGTCGTGCGGGTATCCCTGACATCGTGGGTTGCTACAACGGACAGTTCGTGGCGTTCGAGTGCAAAGCAAACGGCGGACGGACTACGGCACTGCAAGAGCGCGAGATACACAACATCCAAGCGGCCAAAGGCTGGGCGTTTGTGATCAGCGAACTCAACGTAGACCACGTTGAAGAACTACTACGAATGGAGAAGCAACGTGAGACAGACTAAAGACAGCATCGAGTTCATGGAGAAGATCGCCCTGCTCGACCCACAGCAACGAGACCACATGCGTATCGTGGTGGAGAAGATCATGGACTGCTACCTCAGCGAAGACCAACACGCCGTGCTGGTGATCGGCAACGACAAGACCGAACTCGCCACGCTACTGACCATCAACTGTGACGAACTCGAAGCAGCCGTTGTATTAGGACGCTTGCATGAGATGTTCGTTGACATCAACGCGGACCAAGCCCCGCCCAAGGAGTTATTGAATTGACACAAGAAGAAATCATTGAGATGGCTAGACAGTCTGGATTGGCTGTTGGCGTTGCTTTAGATGGCTCAAAGTCTGTTGGCAAGCATGAAGACAAATCGTTTGCTGTTGGCCGCTTGCCATTAGAAGACTTTGTGGCCTTTGCCAAACTGGTAGCAGCTAAAGAGCGTGAGGCGTGTGCAAAGGTATGTGATTGGATGCAAGAAAAAGCAGAATTTCATGGAACCGACTGCTGCAAGTTTCCAACGCCAACCGATTGCGCTCACGTAATCCGAGCAAGAGGTGAAGCATGAGCGCCCCATACAAACACATCGTCTGCATCGACTTCACTGCTGTAGAATATAAAACACACAACGGAGGAGTACATGAAACTGATTAACCTTATGGGGGAACGTTTTGGACGGCTAGTCGTCTTGAGCAAGGCAAATAGAACATATCAAACGATGTGGGACTGTGCTTGTGATTGTGGAGCATATCTTGTAGTGTCAGGCGCAAACCTGCGATCTGGGCATACATCTTCGTGCGGTTGCTTGCGGGACGAACTACGTCCGACCTATGCTAAACGTCGCGACTTCACCGGAAAAAACAATCCGAGAGCGAAGGCAAGCATAGCGCTCAGTGGCAACACCTACGTTCCCTCGGATAGTGTTTGGTACAAGCGTGCGGCGGGTGTGTTTTATGCCGCAAAAAAGAAAGGCGTGAAGCTAGGCTTTTCAAATGTTGCCGCTTTGGCAACGTATGTGCTAAGTATCAAACCCAACAAATGCCCTGTATTCAAGCGACGTTTTGTAGAGCGAGGCGCAGGGTTCAGTAACTGGTCTCCAAGTATTGACAAGATCGACCCAAAGAAAGGGTACGTGCCCGGCAACATACAGGTTATCAGTATGTTGGCTAACTGCATGAAAAGAAATGCAACGCCCAAACAACTCCGCACTTTTGCGGAATGGGTTTTAAAGGAAACACCATGAGCGCACCATACAAACAGATTGTCTGCATAGATTTTGAAACTTTTTGGGATACCGCAACAGGGTATACTTTACAAAAAATGACAACAGAGGAGTACATCCGACATGAACGATTCAAAGCCTTCGGCGCGTGCTTGCACGAGTTCGGCACAGACAAGATTACCCAGTGGTACAGAGCAGATGAACTACCAAAAATTCTTGCTACGTATGACTGGTCTACTACTGCTGTTCTTGCTCACAATGCACAGTTTGACGTTTCTATTCTCTCTTGGGTCTATGGAATCCGGCCTGCTTTCATTCTCGATAGTCTTAGCATGGCGCGGGCTTTACGAGGTGTGGAAGTGGGAAATTCCCTTGCCCGTCTCGCACAAGCGTTCGGTCTACCGGACAAAGGCAATGCGGTGTACAACACCAATGGTGTCGAAGAACTATCGTGGGACATGGAGAAGGAACTCGCGGACTACTGCGTACATGACGTCTACCTCTGCGAAGAAATATTCAAGCGTCTTGCAGTTGGCTACCCGACTAAAGAGCTTAGGCTGATCGACATGACGCTGAAGATGTACACGCAGCCGGTGCTGGAGCTAGATGCCAACATGCTCACCGATGCGTTGCACGACGAGAAAGAAAAGCGTGAGGCCCTGCTTGCGCGTCTTGACCTGACAGACAGCGTGCTGGCCAGCAATGCACACTTCGCCGAAGCCCTGCGTAACGTGGGCGTTGAGCCTCCTACCAAGAAGAAAAAACCCACGGCCAAGACACCGAGCCCTGTCGGTGTGAACTTCGCGTTCGCTAAGACAGACGCTATGTTCCAAGCCATGTTGAACGGAGACAACGAAGATGTTGCAGCACTGTGCGAAGCGCGGCTCAAAGTTAAATCGACCACTGAAAGGACTCGCGCACAGCGTTTTCTTGACATCGCCGGACGGGGTACGCTACCTGTACCGCTCTCGTACTATGGTGCTGCGACGGGCAGATGGACTGCCTCGAAAGGTTCGGCCATCAATATGCAAAACCTCAAGCGTGGGTCGTTTCTGCGCAAAGCCATCATGGCTCCGAAGGGGTATCAGTTGGTTGTTGGTGACCTATCGCAGATTGAACCCCGCGTTCTTGCGTGGCTTGCCGATTACGATGAACTCCTGCGCATCTTCGTTGCGGGTGGTGACCCCTACGCACAGTTCGGCGCTCAGATGTTCAACATCCCGGGCCTCACAAAAGAGTCGCACCCCGACCTTCGGCAGTCGGCTAAGTCCGCTCTACTCGGCGCTGGCTACGGTTTGGGATGGGCATCATTTGCATCGCAGCTCTTGGTCGGCTTCTTGGGTGCGCCGCCTGTACGGTACGAGCGCAAGTTCGCGAAGGCCTTGGGCGTCACTGCGGAAGACGTTGAGAAGTTCTTGGACAACGAGGACTACGTTAAGAAGATGCTAGAGATACCGCACATCTGCACCAAGCAGGAGCTGCTCATCCACTGTCTCGCGGCCAAGGCCATCATCGAGAAGTACCGTAAGACAGCGCAGCCTGTGGTGGACTTCTGGAACATGTGCGGCCAGCTCATCGAGACCAGCCTGTACGGGGGTAAGGAATACACCTACAAGTGCCTGACGTTTAAGAAGGGGGAGATCGTGCTGCCTTCTGGCATGAGCTTGCTGTATCCTGACTTGCAACGTACCAAGGATGAAAAAGGTAGGGTGCAGTGGACATACGGCAAAGATTCGACTAAACTGTACGCAGGAAAAATTACCAACAACGTCACGCAGGGCGTAGCGAGATGCGTGATGACAGATGGTATGTTGAGAACCGCGAAGAAGTACTTCGTGGCGGGAACAGTGCATGATGAACAGATCGTGGTTGTGCCCGATGCAGAGGTGGCTGACGCTAAGACTTGGGTCTTGGCGCAGATGACTATGGAGCCAAAGTATTTGCCGGGCATACCGCTCGACGCTGACGGTGGCGCACATAGACGATACGGGTTAGCAAAGAACTAAGGAGAAGCACATGAGGTTATCAAGGTATAGAGTCGTACGAGATATTTACGCAGGGTACGAAGTTCAGAAGTGGCGTATATGGTTTCCGTTTTGGATTCAATGCAGCAGCCGAGGGACGTGCATCAACACGCATATGTCCGTAGAAAAAGCCAAAGAGTTTATTGAGTTGCACAAGAAAAACAACGTCGTATGGGAGGAATCAAATGAAACTACCGCGTAAAGTACGAGTGGGCAACAAGCACTACTCAGTTGAGATCGTTGAGACGATGGCGCATCGTGGGCGTATGGGGGATGTGAACCATGACCGCAAGCGCATCACCATCGGTCAGCGCAGCAACGTCACAGGCCGCAAGTTCAAGGTCACGGATGTGGAAGACACGTTCTGGCACGAGCTGACACACGCCATCCTTGCTGACATGGGGATGCACAACCTCAACAACAACGAACAGTTCGTCACTGGCTTTGCCAACCGACTGACCAAAGCAATCCAGACTGCGAGGTTCTGATGACTGACGAAGAACTACAAGCCGCTATGTTGGCGTTCATTGAAACGCAAGATGGTGAATACGACACGGAGTGGTACGCGTCTCCTCGCGATTTTGCAGAGATTACGCTCAGCGACTTTGCAACTAGCATTGGCATTACGTTGGATGTGCCGCCCTTTGTCCGCCGTAAGACTGAACCAGAGATAAGCAGAGCAGACCTTTTAAAGAAGATGATGCCTGCAATAACAGAACTGTTCGACATCGAGTACGAACGCTACAAGAAAGAACACAATGGCTAAAGTAACGTGGAGCCACAGCTCCCTTAAAGACTTTGAAGGATGCGCTCGTCGCTATCACCAAGTCAAGATTCTGAAGATGTACCCATTCGTGGAGACCGAGGCCACGCGCTACGGCAACGAGCTGCACAAAGCAGCCGAACTCTACGTAGCTGACGGCACACCACTGCCCAAGCAGTTTGACTACATCCAAGAGACGCTCGATGCGCTCATCAAGAAGCCCGGTCGTAAGCTGGCCGAGTACAAGATGACGTTGCGTGAAGACCTCACGCCTACTGAGTGGTTCGCCAAAGACGCATGGGTGAGGGGCGTTGCCGACTTGCTCATCATTGATGACGACAACCTGACAGCATGGGTGGTGGACTACAAGACGGGCAACAACAAGTAC
>JAUKPQ010020481.1:0-10571 GCA_032273045.1 Chloridella minuta
GTCAAACATTGGCGTCGGTTTTCTAGATCAGGCTAATGATAAGCTGAATGAGAATTTAGCTGGCGCCGCAGGTTTCTTCTTCAACACAAAACGTAACAAAGTCGTTAAAGATCAAGCTGGAGATCTATCAAACGTAGATGCACAGATTGCTCTTATAAAATCAATTGTTACAGGTGCGGTGGATGAGAAAGGCAAAATCAAAGCAACAATCCAAGATATTGATGCTGCGAAAGTTGCCTTGAATAAATTAAATAATAGCATCGACAATGTGGCACGGCCGTTCACTGGCGGGCTTGACGCTAGGGGTTCCCGTGCAACTAACAGTGGCGTGTTAATTGGTACTGTACGTGATGATTTGAGTGCACAACTCGATCAATTGCGTGCGGCTATCCTAGCAGACCAGAATGCCAAGAATACACTTGAAGGTATTGGACGAACGCTTAACGAACAAAATCAAATTGGTCCACTCCAACTTGATGCTCTTCGAACAGTAGCAAGTTTGATCTCTCTTGGTAACGCTGAGATTGTCAATGCTATTGTGAATCAAGCTAGGGCCAATCCTCTGAATGTGCCCGGCTACCATACAGGTGGTCTTATTCGCGGCCCACGCGGAAATGACAATTTGTTAATCCGTGCGGAGGATGGCGAAATGATAATGAGTCGGAATGCTACCAGCCGATTCTTCCCGCAGCTTGTTCAGATGAACGGTGGCGTAAGCCCATCCGTCAAGGGCAAGTTCCACAATGGTGGAATTGTCAACCAGACTACTGTTGGTGATGTTAATGTCACCGTGTCCCAACCAATGAATGCACGAGAGAATATTCGTGACATTGGAAACGCCCTTCGTCGGGAAATCCGGCAAGGTAATCTCAAACTCTGAAAGACTCTATCATGGACAAGCTGAACGCTTCGCAAGGTATCGACGTGGACGTTTTCAACACCATCTCCGAAAGGACCAAGATGTATCGTGGCAACGGCGACAAGCTCGAAATCAAGGGCTTCTACACGAAGGTTGAAATCTTCGACAAAGACGGCAACTTGAAGCATGTGGACTCCTTCCACAACGACATCACGAACGAAGGCAAGAACCTGATTCTTGAAGTCATGTTCAAGGACGGCACGCAGATTGCCTCCACTTCGTGGTTCGGCGGCCTGATCAGTTCGTCCGGCTACTCCGCTCTGTCGGCCTCCGACACGATGTCGAGTCACTCGGGCTGGGCTGAGTTCACGGGCTACACCCAGTCGACCCGCGTCGCTTGGGGACCGGGTACACCTGCCAGCCAGTCGATCACCAATGCTTCGCCGATGACGTTTGACATCAACGCCACCGGGACGCTGAAGGGGATCTTCATCACCTCTAACAGCACCAAGAGCGGTACGTCCGGCAAGCTCTGGGCTACTGGCCTGTTCTCGGCTGACGTTCCGGTCGTGTCCGGTGACCAAATGAAAGTGACCTACACTGTGAGCAACTGATGATCTACTCTCCTTCGGTAACGAGTTATATTGCCTTCCGGCAAACCATAACTCAACGACCGACAGTGTTGAGTGTGTCAAATACCTTGGTGACAACTCAGACTGTCCGTCATAATATCCGAACGAGAAGATTATCTAATAAACTGACACTCACACAGGGTGTGACTTACAGGAGAAGCATTGCTAATCTCTCTGTGGGTCACACCCTGCTTTTGTATAACTCTGTGAACAAAGATCCTGTGTACGAAACTGTGACACAGGCTTTCTTGTGCTATCAGAGTATCGCACTGCCTAAGACAGATGCGGTCAGCCAATCTGTCAATCTCGTTCAAAGCATTGTAGCCAACAACACTAAAGGTGTGACTAGCACACTGGCACTGACGAGTACTGTATTAGGTAATATTGTTAAGGCTGTCACCGTGTCACAAACATTGACTAGCGTTAATGGTGTGTCAGCATGGTTGACGAATGCAAACTTCAATTACCTCAATCCGGTCTTCGTTGTAAATGAGAAAGTCCGTTTCAGGTATCGGACAAACGATGTCTTTCTTCGGAAGCCTGAGTTTGATGACACTTACGGATACGAGTTCACGCGGATCAAGCGTAACTCTCGCGGTGGAGATTTGATAATCTCGCGTGACCCTATGTGGCCAAGCCAGAAGACTTTTAAAATCTCCTTCGCGTATCTAACAGCCCAAGAGATTGCACAAATGCTTGATTTTACTCAAGCGTCTCTTGGGCGTAAGGTTCGGTATTTGAATTACGATAATATCGAATGGGAAGGTTACATCATGAATCCCCAAGGTGAAACCGTCCAAGCTGGTCGTAGTAATCGGACACTCACAATTGAGTTTCAAGGTGAACCTTTATCATGAGAAATATCAATCCCGCTGCTCTGGCAAAGATTGCACAGACTGAAGGGACTGATCCTTTGGTCCTCGTCCAGATCTTCTGGACCGAGGATTCTTCCATTATCTATGGTGATCGACAAGTCGTGACCGATGGCGTTCGCGGCTTGTTGCTCAACGTCGGTGATATTGAGAATGTGGTCAACACAACTCAAGGAAGTAACACTGGATCGCTCGCCATTCAGTTGGACGATACTTCCGGAGAGTTGAAGACCATCTATGACGCACACGATATCCACAAGCGTCCTGTGTATGTCCTGCAATGGTTTCCTGACTTGCCTCTTAGCGATGCGTTCATCCTATTCGATGGCGTCATTAGCTCGCCAATTGTTTGGAATGAAACTGACCGCACACTGTCTTTCGATGTTCTTTCTAAAGTAGAGTCACTCGAAGTGGGCTACTCTGCGGACGAAGGTAACTTCGAATTTATTCCTCAGAACCTTGTAGGTAAAACTTGGCCATTGTTCTTTGGCAAAGTGCTGCAAGTTCCTGCTGTGCAAGTCAATCTTGCTCCCTCAGGAAACAATCTAACAGACACTGGATTCAGTGGTCTGAATGGAGATGGCACACTCAACACTCCGTTGGATGCCATCAATAACGAGCAAAGATTAACTAAGGAACAACTCAACGCTTGCGTGATCTACTGTTTGATGCAAGCAGAAAGTTATGACTTCGCGTCAGATGAATACTCACTGAAGCAATTCGGTGTATTTGCTCCCCGTGTTAATCTTGGGCCGGGCATCGGCCTTCCCGGCTCAGACGGTTTCTTACGGGATATGGTTGACTCCTCGTTGGCCAGCTTACTTAATCAGGCAGATGAATGGAGAGCGCGTGCAAGCCAATACGCTACTCTTGCTGCCTACGGCTACCCGAATACGTTCCAAGGTGGGAACTATAACGGTGAAGACAAAGCCAAGATGGATGCCTTGGCCAACAATCAGCTTCCTGTCTCCGGTGGCAGCAACTTTCCTCAACGTGTCAACACTATTATCACGATTAATGGTGCACAACACGAAGGGTATTTTGAGGGTGATATCTTCCATATCATCAGCAAAACTCACCCGTTCACGGATCAAAGCGCAGTTGTTGGACCTACTACTATCGTAGATAAGGGTGTAGCAACTGAACACCTGACTGATATTGCGGCAGGTGCATTCTTCTATGCAGTAGCAGGATCAGATGTCAAGGTTGGTTCCGGTGCGAATTACCCTATCTATTATATTGTGGGTTGTCCTACTCTGTCTAATGTGGTGGCTTACGGTAAGTACAAAGGTAAGATCACTCTCATTCCAACGGCTTATTACAGTCTACAGTATAAGACCTTTGGAACTCTACAGGCGACACTACTTGTTATGGGTAGTCCTCTGTCAGCACGAGATGGTTGGGATGGCGATGATATTTGGTGTTCTGCACAGAGCCCAATTGGACCAAATGGCGTAGACATTCTGACTTACTTAATCCAGAATTACACTGACGCCAGTATTGACAGTACTAGCTTCACAGAAGTACGACCTTTGGTTGATCCGTACCAATGCAACTTCGCTGTTACAGAACGGAAGAATTGCTACGACCTGCTGAAGGACATTGCATACCAGCTACGCTGTGCAATTTGGTTCAAAGGCGGACGCTTCTATCTGAAGTATCTGCCAATGATGTATGACCCGGTTGACACTATCACAGAAGACGACGTTGAAGCTGGATCACTCAAAATTCAATCAACAGACACGGAAGATGTGACGACCAAGTTCACTGTGACTTGGAAAGAGAAACAGAGTCAAGATAAGAACTACTCTCTTATCTACCGCTACCATATTAAGAAATACGGTTTGCTGGAAAAGACGTTCGACGCATTCTGTTTCAACACGTTAGAAGGTGTGAAGAAGTTCGCACTGTTCTGGCTGATTCGGAATGCCAACACTTGGAAGAAGATTGAATTCTCGACCTTCTTGACTAAGTTGGCTCTTGAACCCTTTGACAGCGTGCGAATCGACTTTGACAATCCGTTTGTTAGCAGTGCAAGCTGTACGACGCCTGTTATTGGGATAATTGAGAAGGCTACATACAACAGTGAGACGAAGCAAATAGATTTGGTAATCTGGTTGCCGATTCGGCTTGGTGAAATGTGTCCATATGACTTCGCGTATCCTGCTGGCTTAGACACAACATATGTGTACCCGACAGAGCAAGAAGTCAAGAATGGAACAGTCAACACTGGCGTTCCCGGCTCTGGAGCTACTGGCCAACTGTTTAATCAGGTTCCGCTTCGTGGACTTGGTGACATCAGTACTACGCCTACCGAGTCGTGGGTCGGTGGCAACAAGCCTGTTGGAGACAGCAGGGATCATACGACGGAAGGCTCTGCAAGTTTCAATCCACCAACAGAATTGTCACCGTCTGCCTTTACAAACACTGGTGCTCCTACAGCACAGACGCGAGTGCGTCAGCTTGTATTGAAGACAATCCCAGATGCTCCGCCTGCTGTTGAACCGGCTGTATTCCCCGGTGAAGTTGTTTCGCACAAATCAGGCAACGATTACTTCGTCAATGTCTACTTCGATGGATTACTAAATCCGCCGACAGAGATGAAGGTGACACAACTTCGAATCAATGAAGGTGACATTATCCCGGCTGGAACACCCGCGATGGTTACTCGGGCACCTGCTAAGAGTGCTTCGGGTTTGTACATCCCTGAGTATACGATGCAGGTTCCTGTTTGGTTGAAGGTTACGACTGACGAGACAGCGGATGACATCCCTGTTGATGTGCCTGCTCCAGATCCGGGAACAGCTCCTGTCGAAGAGGAGGCACCTGCACCGGAGGCTGACGCAGGAGATGAAGAGCTATGATTCAAAGGTGTGGTAGATACCTGATGAATCAAAAAGAAAAAGAGCTTAAAGTTTGGGAGAAGATAACAACTTGGACGCTAGACCCTACAGATCCGAATTATCTAATCCTGAACTTTAAGTCTTGTTCCCACAGAGTATTCATCGAGAAGTGTGCTCCCTGTGGCCGTAAGTCGGCTATGGGTTATTACTGCAACCTAAAACGCTCGTGGATCAGTGTTGCATACTGTAACAATTGTACTGACGCGGTTGTCCCGCTAGGAGTAATAACAGATGTCACTCCAACGCGATCCGTTGGGCATCCCGAAGAGTCCAGCGGACAACTGGACATTTCGGATTATCAAATATGACTTTCCTGAAGAATATCCAATCTTCTGGGGAAGTGATCAAACTCAGAATGGTTCAACCTACTACCTGTCATCTGGCTGGCATGACTACGAGTACTTAAGTAATCCGAAGATGGTTCGGTTCCTTCATGACTCTGAATCAATTGACAGCGACATTGCAGATGGTGGCGGAGATGGTGGAGGCGTTGATCCTGACCCTGACGAAGGACCGTGGGAACTGTACGAGACGTGTATCAACTGCACATTCCAACTAGGACCAGCGTGGTCGGGTGAAAGCTTCTACGACTATAATGAAATTCCTGCTTGTACAGGGATTCCTTCTACAAGTCACGATCCTGTACCCTGCTCACCTACTGGCTACACAGGGCAGTTAGCAATCCCTGTGACTATTCTGAGTAACATCAACACTTGTGAAAAGTACAATGCTGGCTTGTGGGCGTACAGAGGCGACTATGGTGGTGCTGTTGGTGCTGGCTATTTGAGAATCCAAGGTTATAGGACACTCTGGCGATGGCGGAAGTCCTATGGCGGTGGCTTGTTCGATTACACAACAACGACATCGTGTCCTGACATTCCCGGCTTCATCCTGACATCCGCACCTAAAGTAACTCCTACATACAGGCAAGAACACCCGTGGGACCCTGATTCCGCGTTGCCAGATTGCGTGCCACCATGATAGTAAATAATCTTTTCTACCAAGAGGTTGGTCGGAATCTGGTTAACACGAATACTGGGAAATGTCATAAATATATTATGACGCAGAAAGTGGATATCACTAACCCACTCGCGTGTGTTGATCCGATTAAGAAAGACTTCTATGGTCCGCGTGTCCTGAACCTAGTTGTCTTGTCTAAGAACTATGGCTGGATTGATGGCGTGCTAAGTTGGCCAGAAGCTGAAATTACTTCAACGCTCACACGAATCAAAGACTCATTTGCAAACTGGACGGAATTTAAAACCCTGATTTGGGTGGATATGGTTCTGTCGAATCGAATAATGGCCGCTACTCCCACCAGTGCGTACAGGACGCAGATGGATCAAGTAGCGACCAATATTGAAAATATATGTATGGAAATGGGTGACTACGGTTTCACGTATAAAGGATTGTTGGAAACCGGAGTCGATGAAAGTTACTTTCAGACATTCGTCGATGACTTCTGGAAAGATTAAATAATCGGGTGGTGCAAGCTGATACCAGCATTGGACCACATCATCACTTCTTGTAAGTTGGTCAAAGCGAGAGCCTGTTCCCGGCCTGCCGGGACAGTGCCTTCAATCAGTTGAGCCAATTCGAGACACGCGTTTCGGACCATCCGCATTCGTTCCTGGCCTGCACCATCAACTCGGTGCAAGCTGAATCGGTTGAGCAGGAGCAGGTTCGGTTGTTCTGACATCGCCATTGTTTTCTTCCAACGCTTTTTTCAATTCTGCGACGGTTTCGTCAAGTTGATTTTTTAATCCTGCTTTGATAGCAGCATTCTCTTCTTGGCCAGCTCGCACGGCACTCTTACTGTTTTCAGCAGTAAAGATGTCCATGTTGTCATCGAGCACGCCTTGCGGCACTTCTTTCTCCAAGTCTGGAGCAATCTCCTTTCCGCCTTCCAATGTCCCTCCAAACGCAACGACTTCCATGAATCGCTTGTAGAGAGCCGCTGTCGTCACGCAGTCACCCAAAGCTCTGTGAGGAGCAGGATTGGTGATCTTCGCCGACGAAGCTAGATACGCTAGATTGTTCTTGGCATACGGGATGCGTTCGTTCCGTAGGTCGTAACAATCATTGATGAACAACGAAACGCTGAGCGTATCACGCGCTCCATAGTTGAACATCAGGTCGTAGGTTTCTCGACCCAGCCAAGCGTTGATGAAGCCGTAGTCAAACTGATAGTTCTGGGCGATGGGCGTCATCCGCTTGTTGAACGGCAGATTCAGTTTCTCGAACCATTTGACTAACAAATCAATTGTTCGGTCTGAATCGTAACCTCGAAGCATCAGATCAGACAACTTGATGTTGTTGACCTTCATGGCATCCGGGTCGATGTTCTCAGGACGACGCGGCTTGATCAGCATGTTGAACGGCAGAACGGATTTGTTAATCGAGTAGTCCGCGTTCAGAGGCAGGATGCAGATGTCAATGATGTCGTGGATCGCGGGATCTTTCCCCGTTGTTTCAACGTCAACCGCACATAGCAGATTACCGTTGCAGTGAACCGGGGAAGTGTAGACAAGTCCTGTGTTGCCGCTCTTCATAATGAAAACTCTTGAATAATTTTAGTGGCGTGTTCAGAAAGTTCTTTAAGACCCTTGTCATTGACAACGATCTTGTCCCAACTAGAGTCGGGATAGTGTAGTTGATCATCCGCACCGTCAGCTTGTTCGGGTTCGGATGGCCGCACGACTTTGATACAGATGCCGCCAGCTTTCTTGACGGCGTCAAACTCATTTGGAAACCGCATGTCTTTCACGATTATATAATCTGAAGGCATGCTGAGGGCAGCGTTGATCCAGCACGGCGGATCAAGTTCACGCATATGATTGCCGAGCTTGATCCATAGTTGGCGGACAGTGCATCCAAAGTGGTCGATGACCTTCTCCCGTTCCTTGGGATTGGCTTCATAGAACGGACCACGCTGGACACCATGACCTCCCCACAAGCGGAAGGCCATGTCTTTGAGAAGATCAGCGAAGCCAACAACGGCAACGCTGCGTCCTCTGGTTTCCATCTTCAACTGCTGGGAGACAAATCCGGCAAGGGTGTCTTTTCCGGTTCGTTGACGGTGCCCGAAGGCGACGATACGACGCATCTTAGAAATCCATCTGAAAGAGCAAGTGGTACAAGATTCTGAGCATCAGGATCAAACGTAACATTCCCAATGTGCACATTCGGATCACGGGTCAAGCGACCCTTCACAATAGGCTTAGGTAATCCTTTCCCGAATTTGATCTTCGAGTACTCATGTGCCCTGTTGGCAGGCAGCCATTCAATAAATCGTTCGTAAGCTTCGCTGAGCAAGATAACATGCCCTGAACGGATGAAACACACATCCTTGATGAATGTCTCGATTTCGTCCATGTTGCTTTCTTCAGCAAGCCTCTTGTCTTCCGTGTCGATGATCGGCAAGTTAAGACGATCATTGTGAGGCGGAAGTTCCAAAGCTAGGAGACTGGCTAAGAAATCTGGAGCTTCTTTTTCGAGCAAACGCTGAAGTTCTTTCTTGGACAGCTTGACTTCATTCGGACCAAACGGCTTCACCTTGATCATCGTGATACGACTGTCACCCGGAAACACTGGAACGGCACCAGCATCGTTAGCTGACTGGCACCAGTGGGTACAGTTCTTCACCATGTAAGGCGTCGTGCCCTTCTTGTGAACCATCAAGTTGATCGCTGTTACCCATTCCTTAATCCGGCCATAGGCAGCGGCATTCTTCTTCAAGTCGATTTCTTCAATGTAACAAACAACAGCGTTTTCGATTTCGGCGTTAAATCCTCCTTGGCTGGTGATCGCAGCATTCGCGTTGATGACACCCTTGGTGAATAGAAGAGCAAGCGACTCATGGAACGTAGACTTGCCGGTGTCCTGTTCGTTTGAGTAGAAGAACAGATACGGGAGAGCCTGCAAAGGTTCCTTGATGATTGAAGCAATCCAACACTTGAGGTATTCGGAACCTTTGACAATCCCGTTCGCGATGCACCATTCATTCTTGAGGACAGCCTCATCGAGACCTTGGCCGCAATGCTCAAGAACACTGGCCCACGTTGGGTGATCAGCCGGTTCAGGACTCGGGATGAATCGAAGCTGAGCCGCGTCGCGATTCCAAGTTCTGTCGCCAATGTATTCAGGTTGGAAAGGTTGATTAACTAATTTCCAAGGCTTGAACACGTTGTCGCCAATGATGTCCGAAGTCTCGCGTGTGTTGTACTCAAGATTACCTAAGGCGGCTCGGGCATGGGCAAGAGGTTCCATGTTCCAACCGTTCTGGCTCTTAATCACCCATCCGCAATCCTCGCTACCAGCATTGACAAGGTGACGCACAACATCGTCATACTGGAGGTCTCGATCACCTGTAAGCTTGACAGGCACGTTGATAGTGCAAATCTGCTTCCAGTATCCTTTCTCAAGTACAGACGCTGGCATATCATCACGACGGTCTTCTTTACTTGCGAGTACGCCAACGACCACCTTCCCTTCGTCCTTATGTGTGCGGATGATTGTTTCGCGACGCAGGAGTGTGGGGTGTACTTCAAAGACACAACCCAACAGCTTCAAGGCTTCGGCAGCCTTCTCAGCGGAGTCAAACTGGAAGCCACCCTTCTCAAGTTCAATTCCCTTATTTAATCTCATCGCCACTTCGAATTCGACATCCCGATTGAGGATGCACTTCGTCCAGTTCGTTCCATCTTGTTGCCATGATGGAGCTTCCTGTGTACCTCGGCCATAACGACGAATGACCCAAGCTCCCTTTGGAAGTGGGCAACCATAGCAATTAATATCGCTGCCACGCTCAGCACCACTGGAGATGGTGTCAAAGATCCCTTTAAGGCCCAAAGCTTTGTGGGCCATCTTGAGATCGTACGTATGACAGATAAGCATGTTGTGATCACTATCCCACCACCACATAGCACCGTTAGTTTGTAGGTAGTCAACGACGCGACGGTGTTCGCGGTCGAGCTTTGTGTAACTCTGCTGAGTGGTCAGGGCGTCGAATGCTGCATCGAAGTCACTGTCAGCAGATTTGTTAATCGTTCCAGTGCCAACCTTCTTGGATGCTCCACGAACAACAGTCAAGTGGTCCCGCCAGTTCTGAGGAATGTCCTTCAACTGGAGATAGGCTGTCTTGTCCTTCAACAGTTGCAAGCCGTTGGTGCCCAGCATCTTACGATGCCACACCCACATATTACCGCCCGCAACGTCCACCTTCGTGTTGAAGTCATATGTACACAACGCACACAACATGCTCAGGATCGCACGCCCGAGTGCCGCATGTTCGTGGTGGTTGTTC
>JAUKPQ010020492.1:0-10567 GCA_032273045.1 Chloridella minuta
TTAATATTATAAATTTTATCAGTTTTTGGGTTAATAATTTCAAAATAATCGTTATCAGCATTTCTATAAGCCAAACCTTCAATAACCCCCCTTTGCTTATCGGTTAATTTATATTCAGGTTTTAAGATTTCAGCTTTAAAAACCCCTAAAGCCTGCATATCTACATTATCTAAATTTTTATTTTTTTCAATAACCATTTCTGCAGTTTCCGAATATTTTTTCACGTCAGTTTTTAATTGGTCCTGAAGTCTTTCATACTCGGTTTTTACTTTTTCTTCTTCACCTGTTTGCCACCCCGTTGCTTTATATAGTTGCTCTAAAATAAGTTCTGTTAACGGACCTTTACCAATTGGTAATAATTGCCAACCTACTTTTTGAAAAAATACATCAACTCCCTGATTTAATCCTACCGTTAGCTGTTCTAATAATTGGTTACCTAACTCATCCCAACCATTTTTTGAATATTCAGGTCTAACATTAAAACCAAGAGTTTCTTTAACCTCATTAATGATTTGGGTTACAATGGTTGCAAAAAAACCAAAAACATATTTTGTGAAAATCATAGAAATCCAAGTTCTAATGATATTAAGGTATAATCTTTTATCTCTTAATCCTCCCTTTCTTACTGACTGAAGTATTTCTTTTAAAAACCTAGCATTTTCAAAAAGAAGAAAATTCATAATTCTGTTATTAAAAATACCATTAGCGGCTCGTCTTATTAAATTCCAAACAAAAACAATAATTTTATTTTTTCCAAAAATTGGTAATGATTCAGTTTTTTTAAATTTGTCACCAAAATCCCCATACTTGGCTTTAGCATCTTTCACTTCTGTCCTCAATCTTTCAGAGTTGGAATTTTTTACTTTTTTGAAGAACCCTGGGTCATCAAATACTTTTTGTGTATCATCAATAAAATAACCGATAGACTCAAATGAATCTCCATGTGTATAATTTTCAATATACTCAACATATTTTTTACCCTCTTCTGTTTTTCTTAAATCAGCGGTGATATCATCCCAAACCATTTTAGCGGTTTTATCTCTACTAAAATTCTCAGCTTGTTTAACTTGAGCTTTTAGTTCTTTGATGACATTAAACGCCTCATCAGGTTGTAATTCTTTTTTTACATCAATTTTTTTATAAAGGTCATCAACAATTTTATCAACTTCTTTAATTGCAGCTTCTGATGAAGCAAAACCAAATTTCGATTTGAATATGTCGTATATTGTTGGCCATTCAGTAGAGACCCATTTAGTCCAAAAATTAACACTCGGTAAATTTTTTGATGTTAACTCCTCTATTGCCTTTTTTGTTTTTCCTGTGGGGTCTTTTAAATAGTCATCTGCGTTTTTTGATTGTTGTGCAAACGCGTCACCTTCATTATCAAATTTACCCAAATAATGCTCTAATAAATCATCTTTTATACCATTACCTTTAAGTGTGCTTTCGTATAATTGTCTAAACGTACCACCTTCTTTTAGAAATTGCTCAATAGCCGGGTCAATAGGTTCACCATTCATATATTTTCTTGCAATCTCCTCGAGGTCATCTGTAGTTCTTGTTATTACATCATCTATAGCTGGATTTTTAACTAAGAAATCATTTATAGCTTTATTAACCAAAACCTCCATTTCTGATTTTGTAATTTTTGTTGCAATTTTTAAAAAATCTTTATAAATTACACTTGATGCCGGGTCCTTTAAAGTTTTAGCCGCCTTTACAATTTCATCAACGTTATTTCTAAGGAAATTTATTTCCACATCAGTTAACTTCTCACCTGAGTCTTTAGCGGCCTTGATTATCCCTTCTGCAGTTTCATCACCTTCTTTTTCTACAACACCTTCTAAAAATTTTGCAAGTTTTATTGCCAATTCAGGTGGTATTTCCCCCTCAACCAATAATGGTTTCATTTGGGTATTAACTCCCATGATTTCTAAAATCCTTAAACGTTCTTCTAATATTAAGTTCATAATAGTATAAATATATCAATTTATCTTTCAGGTATGATAATACTTAATCCCTCACCAATTTGATTTAAGGAATCCGCCTTTTCTTTAATTCTTAAATATTTGTTATCATACGCAGTATCTAACGAATCGGATACTTGTTTCCTTTGTTTTTCATAAGCCGTCTCTATTTCTTCTTTTGTTGGTTCTTTTTCAATCACCACAGTTTTAACCGTATCAGAAAAATCAATTCCCCACCCCGATAATTCTTTCAATAGAGTGTCAGCATTTTTATTTTTTAACACTAAAAGAAGTTTTTTCATAGTCTCACCACCGATTACACCATCTACCGATAAATTTTTTTCTTTCTGAAATTCTGATACCGCAGATGTGGTTTTAGGTGTATAATAACCCCATTTAAAATACTTTTCAGACTTATCACTTACAATATCAAAATTCAAATAAGTCCCACCTAACTCAGGTAAAAATGTAAATTTACCTGTACCAGTACTATTATCATTATAAACAGATTTAAAAATAAAGGTACCTTTTCCTGGTAGTTTTAAAGATAAGTTATCTTTTTTATCAGTATTTAAAACTTTTACAACTTCTTTTCCTAGTGCGGAATATACTGTTATTGATTTTATTTTCGAAGTATTTGAAAGTTTTACAGTTTTATTTGCTGAAGCCACTCCCGTTACCATATCCGGTTTATCTCCATACCCTTGTAATAAAATTTGAAATAAAGCAACGATAGGTTGATTTACATTTTTATATTTTTCGCTATAAACATAATTTTTATTTATTGCTGTTTGTATTAAATTTATTAACCCGATTTTTAATTTTTCGGATTCAGACATTTTTTTATTTATTTGGTCTTCACTTCCTTGGGTAATTCCTAAAAAATCCGCAATTTGTTTCCATGACCACCAAACGCCGGCGATAACAATACCAAACCTTAATAAAAATGAAGATAAAAGTAGACCTTTATCCACCAAATAAATTATCGCCCTAACAAAATAAAATACATCGTATTCGGCAATTGTCTTTTTAAGTTTTGTACGAATTAATCGCCAAAAAGCGTCGTTTCTTAACTCAGCTTTAGCCAACGCCTCAACAACATTTTTTTCAGCCTCCGTCAATTCTTTCTTAAGTTTTATTTTTTTTAATATTTTTTCATAAATTTCTTTTGTAAGTCCTTTAGCCCAAGCTTTACCACCCACCAGTTTCATCAATTTACCAAATGGTACAACTGCCATCATAAACATTAAACCGGCCATCCAAGGGTCACCTTCTTCACGATATAATTCAGCATCCAATAAATCGAGACCCGTTGCTATTGCAGCACCAACTGGACCACCAAATAAAGTAAGAGCTATTGAACCAACCATAAAAAAATTATGGATATCGTGAATCCAATCACTTATTGCTGTTCCCGTCTTACCCCCAACACTTTCATCACTAATAATAAAATCATTTACTCTCATTGTTTTACCACCTTCAGGTGTTGGAACTAAAATTTCACCGTTTTGTTTACATGCACATCTATATCTCGCTTCTTGGTAATTTATAGGAGATAAAAGATAATTTGTATCAACATAAACCAATTCGGTACCCCCAAAAGGTTTACAAAATTCTGAAGGTTTATGGTAGTAGTATTTTTCATCATTACTATCCCACATCAAGATGGATGCTTTACCACACAAACGTGTTTCAAATTCACTTTTATCCACATAACGACCCATACCTGTATCGATATTTTGGGGTTTTACGTCAAGACCTTGTATTTTTGGGGATTGTTTTTTAAAGCTTCCGCCATCTCCTAAATAATCTGAGGGTTCTTTTTGCACCTTTTCAAATTGTTCTAATAGTGTCTTTGACCTATCATAATTAATAAGTTTAATCTGTTTTAAAATCTCTTCTGTTATTAATTTTTCCATTACACTTTATAATTTTTACCTGTAGGACCCATAGTTCTACCTGATGCCCATTTAGTTGCTCCTATAGGGTTACCTTTACCTCTAGTGGTTTTATCTTCACGTTTACCACTAGTAATAGGATTACCAGGTCCTCTTGTTACACCACTTTCCCATGGTGTAATAGATGAACCTGTGTCTGATGAGGTATCTGTTGTTGTATCTGTTGTTGTGTCGGTGGTTTCTTCACCCTCTTCATTTAAATCAGATTCATCCAATTCGATATCATCTTTAATTTCCATTAAAGATTTAATACGACTTATATTTTCTAATAATAAACTCATTTTTTTAACTTTCTAAACTTGGGTCATTTTTAATTATATTGACAACTTCTTGATTTGCATCCGCCCATGCTCCACTACCAAATTTATTATTTCTCGATTGTATTGCAACATCAACTAAATCATCACCTCTTAATCCACTATCAACGGCATCATTGATTTCTTCTGCAAAATCTTGGAAGTGACCAGAACCGTTCCAACAAGCATATGCGAAATGGAAAAGTAATCTTTTGTTTGATTCAACTTCTTGTAATGCTTTAGGGGATAAAAACTTTCTATTTTGTTTATAGGACGATAACATTAAATCTGCCGCCCTTAATTTTAATTCAGACCTTAGTGGACCTCCATCATAATTCCATCTCCAAGTCTGACAAAATTCTTCCATATTTTCATATGTATCTTTTTGTTTATCAATTAAACCAAAATATTCTCTACCTTCAGGTGTGTTATCCCATCCGCCTGCTCTTCTATCAATACCAAACATAGTTTCTCCAGAATTATCATACATAGAATCACTAGGGTGATTTACACATTTTTTATTTCTTGGTTTTGTTGTGTCGTTATTCCAATAACCCCCTTCAAAATTATCTATGATTTTATCTGTAAAAGTTTTCCACACACCACCAACATTAATTCTTGACTTCTTAACTTTTTTCTCAATACCCATCTCTTCTAGATATTTACCTAAATCGTTATCATCAAAACTTTTTACTTTTAAATCGAATAACATTTCTTCTAAAGTGTCTTGGTCAGCAATCCCATTTGGTTCAATTTCTTGTTGTTGTTGGTAATTGTAAATTGCCTCTTCGGTGTCAGTATCAAATTTTCCTGTGATTTCTAAATCTGAATTCGGCATTAAAAATCTTAACGCCATTTGTAATTGTTCAATATCCGTTCTAAAACTATCTCTAACTCTAGCATCATAATGGTTACCACTTTTTACAATTTCTTCAAATCTTTCTAAAAATTCATAAATTGTATCATAGTCAGTATAATCATCACCACTAATATCAACATTATCTTTATAAATAAAAGGTTCGTCAATTGAAAGCGGTTCTGATTTTTCACCAAAATTTGTAATGTTTTGATATAATGAATCTGACATCTGATTTTTTAATATACCTACACTACTATCTGATTGACCTAACCCATAATCAATAGAAGGGTAATTACCTAATACGGTTAAACCATTTTGTTTAAATATATTATAATATGATAGTATGTCGTTTTCTAAATTTTTAAAATCTTCAGCACCCTCGTCACCATAAAAATAGTCTGAATCAACAATAGCCTTTATAACATTAATTTCAGCGTTAGGAAATTTATTATCTAAAGCATCAATTAAAAATGGGATTGTTTTTTTATCTTGAAATTTATCGTTAACTCCAATTGAAATAAAAACGTGGTCTACTTCAGGCATTATATCTTGTTTTGATAACCTCATTAAAAGTTTATCAATAGTCATATCCGAATCTCTTAAATTAGGAGTATTAATAAAATCTTTACTATTTAAAAGTTCAGTTAAACCATCACCAATTAAAGCGACTTTAACATCTTTATCGTCAGACTCAACTATTCTTGATAACCTTTTAAAATTTTTTATTTCACTTAAAATTGTTTTCATTTCATTTGCCCTTTTGGTAGTTTTTTAGGATATACAATATAATACTCATTTAAAAATGATATTAAAACATCATCATCTTCAATGTAATCAGTATCTTCATCCAAATCCCATTCATCGTCTTCGTCTTCAGTCATGAATGATTCAAACATGTCATAAGATTTTTTATTATCGTAACCAAATTCTTCAAAAAAACTGTATTCGATAATATCTTCTCTTACTATATCATCATCATCCCCCAATAACTTAAACTCAACATTTATTATGTTTTGATTTTTGTCAATATAATGTGATATGACCTCAACTATTTCCATTAGTTATATTTTTTGAACCTTTTAAACATATCTAAAGACTCATTAATTTTTTCTTCTATTTGGTCTCTTTTCTGTTGTAAATCTTCGTCATCACTTAAAAGTTCATCAAAATTGATGTCATCATAAACACCACCTTCAAGTTCGTCTTCATAAACATCACTTGGTCCTTGGGAAACAAAATCGTATGGTCTTTTTCCCATACCCATTTGTGTCATAGATTGTTGTGGTCCATCGGATTCGAACTCATATGCCGGGTCAATTTCATCGTAATTTCCCGGTTTTGCAGTAATCTCATTAATGTTATGATTTCTGTAAGATTTAACATTACCGTTATTATCAACGGTAACTCCTTCTTTATCTCCTGCCGCATCATAAACGGTTAATGGTGTCATGTTTGACGGGACATTACCTGTTGCGTATCCATCATACACTGTTTGATGTTGTTTTAAAATTGATTGTCTATCTTCATCAGACATTATTGAATAACCTCTCATTCTATTTCGTTATTTAAAAATTTATCTGCATTGTTCATCCAAAATTCCTTTGCAGTTTGTGCCAATCTTATCATCGTTCTTTGTACATTATTAATACTTAATTCTTTATCTTGGTTTTCAAGATATTTCATTGCATTTCTAATAAACAAATCTCTCATATTTTGAGAGCGGGATAATAGTTTTTCTATAAGTATCTCCTTATCTTCGTCGTAGTCTATATGGTATCTTTGTAATTTAAAAAAATCTTCAATATAGGATGGTCCTACCATAAGAAATTTACCACCTTCTAATGCCATATTGTGTGAACCTATTTGTCTTTCTAATTCTAAAAACTTATAAACTTCTTCTAAATCTTTTTTAGAAAAAACAGATAAAAAATCACCTTTAGAAATTAAATCGTCAAGATTTTTAAAATTTATCTCTTGGATATTTTTCTGTTGGAAATCTGGGTCCATAATCCAAGCGTCAGCATCGGGTAATAAACTTAATTGACTAAATTGATTACCTTCATCATCAAACCATCGAACATTATATTGATAAGATTCTTTACCACCAAAACTTGGAGTTTTAGAAATTCCTAAAACTTCACCTCTAATACCGGTACCCAAAGTTTCACCATCCATGTGGACAAGGATAATTCTATCCCCCTTTTTTAATTCAGGATTAATTTTACTCATACCAATAAATACTTTGTTAAGGGTAATAATAAAAAATTATCTTATTAAATGTATAGAACCATAGTATTCTTTGATTTCATCGTTTTTAGGGACACCAAATCTCATAACCCAATTATAAGAACCATCGGGACATTTAATATTATTATACATACCATCCCAAGATTCAGATGGGTCGTAACTTTCCCAAACAATTTCACCCCATCTATTATATATCTTAAAGTTAAATTGATATATGTCCACTCCAGACGTTAATATTGGTTGGAAGTACTGATTGTGTTCATTACCATCAGGAGTAAATGTATTAGGTATGTATATTAATTCATTAGGACATAAACTAACTGTGATTATTGTTTGTTGTGGGTTAGAAACACAACCATTAGAGTAATGAAGAACGGACAACGTGAACATACCTTCGTTATCAAATGCAGTACTAAAGTTATCTATCTGATAGTCATTATTAAGTAATGACCATACGTTATAACCCGGTAAATTAGAAAGGGCAGTAAATGTTACATTAACAGAATCACCTTCACATATTTCATAATAAGGATTATATGGTGAAATAGAATCTAATATTGGTTGCGGGTAAACGATTGTGGTTGTAGTTGTATCGAATATACACCCACTTTGTGTGTATGTGTAAGTTATAGTATCATTACCGATTGCTGACCCCGGAACAAAATCATTTCCAAAAACTCCGTCACCACTAAATACACCACCAATAGGTGTTGCTTGTAAAGTTACAAATTCATCATAAGAACAAAATGGACCGATTGGGTCAATCACAGGTAAAACATTAAATACCGTTAAATCGACAGATATAGGTAAACTCGGGCAATTGTTGATATTATATCCGGTCACTTGTATACCATTAGGAATAAAACCAGCATTAATCATTCCCCAATCAACATTTACTGAATTTGTACCTTGTCCATTATAAATGTTACCGACTGAAGACCATTGATAAGTAAAATTAGGTTGTTGCGGTACTGAATATATTTCACTTGGGGAGTGATAACATATTGTATCATTATAGGTGATTGGACCTATCACAGGGATAGGTGGATTAGTTAAAGTTACTGACCCTGAAATGTTACAACCTGCGGCGTCAACTAAAGTATAATTGTATATCCCACTACATAAGTTAAGTAAAGTTAGATTATTTGGTTGGTTATTCCATGAAATTGTTATAACACCAGTCCCCCCAAGAGGGTTAACATCAATTATACCATCACAATTACCCGCACAAGTTGGATTTGCAAAGTTAACTAATGGTGGAGGTAGGTTTGGTGGTCCAGGTTGTACAAATACTGTGTCAGGTCCTAAATTACCAACACCTAAATTACATGTAGACCAACCGACATTACAAATAGGATACTCTAAATGACAAGTATAGTTAGCACCGGCGGGTGGCGGAGTTACAGTTATAGTTGGTCCTGTTCCTATCGCAACCGGATTACCTACTTGATACCAAGTTAAAGTTGGCGTAACAACAGGACCTGATGGAGTCCATCTATATGAGTTATTCGTAGTTGTCCAAGCCGTTGAATTTCTACCAGGAACAGCAATACCGATAGTTCCCGCAAGATTATGAATACCTTGTGTTGCAGTCCCTCCTTGCCATTGCACACAAGCAGGTTTATTCGCAATATGATTTTCAATAACATTAGTTGATTCATGTATTACAATATGGAATGTTCCTTGATTATTCGTACAAGAAAACATAGGAACCCCAATCCAACTAACAACTAATTTTCTACATGGTGCAACTCCTTGTACTTGATATCTAATTTGACCTCCTAAACCAGGATGCCAATCTTGCCAAGGTCCCATTATACAATTCTTAGGTACTAATACATTTCCTGTTGGTATTGTTTGTGATGTGAATGTTGTAGGTTGTCCCCCAGTAAAAGAAATCCAACCATTTGACCCAATATAAAATTGAGTATAGGTCGTCCCAAAGAAACAAAAGTTAAATCCAATTTGAAATGGTCCTTGTTGTGAGTCATCAGTCATAAACAATTGATTTCCTGTGTTGGTTTGAGCAACATAAGGAATGTTTGTAACGTTATAGTTTGTTGTTTGATTAGGATTTGGACCACCAGGTCCACACTGACTTAAATCTGCAGTTAATGTTGTGGACCCCACACCACACGGAAGAATTTGATTAGGTCCTAATGAAGGACAATATTGTGAATAAACAAAAAGGGGGAATAGTAATAAAAGTAGTAAATGTTTCATATAATTATAAATATCAAAAACGATAGGTATAATAATAAGTTGTGTCAACCTAATGAATATTTACCACATTATTTTTTTCATAGATATTTATATCATATGCGTTTATCATTATTAGACATTCTAAAAGAAGAAATTAAAGAACAAGGTTACGGAACTTATATGCAAGACCTTAAATTACCATCAGGCCAAAGACTTGGTGATATTTCTGGTTTTGATTTTACTAAAGGTGAAACTATACCAAAAGATTTAAAAACTGTTGCCGATGTTAAATCTTATGAAGTTCCAGAAACCGAAATTAGTGTTGAAGAATCAACCTTAAGGGATAAGATTGTTTCAGATGCTAAAACATCTTTAGGTGTGAAGTATTGTTGGGGTGGTGAAAGTTTAGATGAAGGTGGATATGATTGTAGTGGATTCGCTTATGCCTTTTACAAAAAGAACGGTATAACTATACCAAGAAGTGCTAAAGACCAATATACAAAGTCTGAAAAAATCACAGAAAAAGAATTAAAAAAAGGTGACTTAATATTCTTTGAGAACACACAAAAGTCTTTAGGTGATGGTGTTGCTAGTCATGTGGGAATGGTTTATAATATCCAATCTAATGGAAAAATAGACATGATACATGCATCTTCATCCTAAGGTATTGAAATCCTTACAGATTTTTTAAGTCGTGGGTTTTACAAAAGACACTTTTTAGGTTACGGAAGATTACTTTAAAAATATTTAATTTTTTTTGTATTTTACAGAAAGTTATGTATCTTTGTTTTAAATAAACAAAATGAAAGATATGGACAAAATTCAAAAAGAAGCTGCTCTTTATAAAGACTTACCAACTAAAAAATTAAAAAAAGTAATTCGTAGTTATAAATCTTTAGCGTTTTCTAATTCAGATATTTTTAATTTTCTTTACACCTTAGTTATTATGGTTGGAACTGCGTTGTTGGTTTCAGGTTTTAATTTAGGACTTCTACTAGTAGTTGGTTTAGTTCACTACTTATTTTTTTGGGAATACTT